>JAOBYE010299207.1:0-15651 GCA_025403585.1 Parazoanthus swiftii | reverse complement strand
GTCTGTATATCAAGTGTCTCTGTACTGTATATGTACATGTACAGGTCTGTATATCAAGTGTCTCTGTACTGTATATGTACATGTACATGTCTGTATATCAAGTATCTCTGTACTGTATATGTACATGTACATGTCTGTATATCAAGTGTCTCTGTACTGTATATGTACATGTACATGTCTGTATATCAAGTGTCTCTGTACTGTATATGTACATGTACAGGTCTGTATATCAAGTGTCTCTGTACTGTATATGTACATGTACATGTGTATATATGTATACAGTATGCTACAGTTAACTTTTTTCAGTTATGTTTTTCCTAACTACTAGTTAATTTGTTTTCTAATTAGTTAATTTATTTTCTAACGGGTTATTTTCTACTCTTGAAGCATAATTATTTAATTTTAGATTATTGAAAAGAAAATTACACTTTTCCCCTTCTTTACTGTTTCTAGTCATTCCCTCTCCCCTTGCTCCCTTTTACCCCTTTTCCATTCCTCTCCCAATACTGCAAACTACTTCTACATCACAGAGCAGCTTTACCCAACTAATTTTTTGATTAAATCTATTGACCGGTTGCCCTTACCAGGGTTTGAACCCATTTCACTCGAACTCAGTTCTGAGTCCTACGTACTCTCTAGCTACCAACTGTGCCACAGAGGAATCATTGCAAGTCATATTGTTTTTTGTCTTGATCATAAAGACTCTGATCATGATTGCTCCAGCTTGAAACTTTAATTAAATGAAGTGTGTAAAGAAATTTTAGATTTTTTTTAAAAACTTTTACACTATGATTTCATTCACTTTTGAATTTTTAGAATTGGCACATATATACAAGTATTTTGCTCTGTGGTTCTGCATTGAGCACTTTGCCGTTTTTACTGGATAACATCCAAGTACATTGTATATAGTGTATAATTAATTTTTTAAATTTTTCAGAAAATTCTCTGAAGTCTTGGGAAATCTCCAGAAATTTTTGGAAATTTTCAAAAATACTTCAGAAATTGTTCAAAACAGTTTTTTTGGGGTTTTTTTTATTTTTTTAAAATTTTTGGAAATCGCGAAGATGTTCAGAAATCATTGGGAAATTTTAGGCTGTGATCAGAGCTCTTTGGAAACGTTTACAAGAGTTGAAAAGTATTGGTGCTGATTTTGAGAGACTTAAAAATTAAAGGATGCCAGCATAACTGTTGTGCCCAAGTAATGATGGGAGTTATTGAAGGTCAAGTAAATACTATCTTTTGCATACCACAGAATACTGTATACAATGGCAATCCAGGCCTCTGATTGGCTATATTTTTCAAGGATGGCAGAAATATAAACTATCAAAATTGTAAGTGTCAGAACAAATCTAGCTGCCCCTTTGGCAGCAACTGAGGATGAAGGCATTAAGTTTACCAAGCAACTGTAAGGACAAAGCCAAGCAGCAAACAAACATATACTGTAATATGGACCTCAGCAACACAACTTTCAAAACCATGCAGATTCAAGAATCACATGTACACATCTAGACATACATGTACAACTAATTAGAAAACAAATTAATGGTTAGAAAAAACTTTACCAGTTCAAAATTTAAATTAACTAAAAAAAATAACTGCATTGTATAATTTATATTAACAATAGTTGTACAGTACCAGTCATTCTTCCACTCATCCCCTTCCCCTGAAAATCAATCCATTGTCCATAGATCAACTTGCATTGCTTGGTTTGATTGGTCATTCAAAATAATGAGTTGACTAATAATATGTTCAGTCATATACTAGATTTCCATTAATTATAGGAAAGTTGTAGGCTTATTTTATGGTGTACTCAGTATGATTTGTGTCTTGGGGTGATGTAATCAGGTTGCGAGAGTTGTAGGCTAGTTATTTAGTTGTACAGTATTGTGTAAATCGGTCTATATAACGTTTTTGTTGATTAAGTGAGAGGGAGATATTTGATAGCTGATAAAGGCTGTGTAACAGGTCTCTCTGTGCATTGTTCCACAAACAGAATACATACGTGAGTGTATTGTTTTGGATTCTTAATTGTACATTTGTATTGGTTTTTAAACTTTTCATTGTTTTGCAGGTTGTGGCAGCAAGTCTGGGATCTCTCCTGGTTGGAGGATCAAAACAGGTAAACTAGTTTAGAAACACATTTCAAGTACATAAAATAATATACACAGTGCCATGTACCACACTGTACAATGATTGATCATACACTATATTAACTTTCAATCTAAATCAGACCTCACTAAATTGTGCTCCATGTGGTGTGTTAATAATTAAAGACAATTCTAAGTGTACCATTTTGCTTTCACCTAACAATAACAGTAAATCATTATAATTATCACGTAAAATATTCTTACTACAGTATGTACTATTATAACCTGTGTAAGTTTAAAATATTAAACTTCCAAAAAATTTGTAATTTAGAATATACATGTAAATGTAAAATATAGACTTTGCTGAACAAAAGCAGCTTGAGATTTGATATAAAAGTTTGGATGCTTGAGGAATGCTTTGCAGGTTCCATAATTGGGAAGCTAAGCAGCTAAAGAGAAAGAATGTTGAACATACAGTACATGTACATGTATGCCATGCAGCAATATTTACAGCAGGGTCAGACAGACAGTAGACAATTACACAGTCTGCTGATTGATTATTTGAGAACTAATTGTACATGTAGTGTATCAAGACAAAACGAGAAATTCAACACGAGAAATAACACATGTTCTGTACAATAACAAGACGTACATATATCATTGGATGTAGTGTAGTGAATTTTTAGAAGATAAAAAGTAGATTAATTATTGTCACGGCAAAGTGCTCCAATTATATAACTGTATAAGACCTGTTTACACTAGCAGTTTTTGCTGCAATTTTTGTCACGATTCCCATTGCAATATTTCTTGCAGTTGCGCTGTTACACTGTACTTCCAAGAATACATGTGAAGTACCTGCAATTTCCTTGAACCTGAGTGCCAGGAAACTTGCAAGGTTTTACACAATCACAAAACTTGATACAACAAGGCGGCCAGAAATATTTCAGTTGAAACCGGGACAAAAATTGCATCAAAAGTAGCTAGTGTAAACAGGCCTTAACAAGATGGGTAGATATTATTTTTGAGTGTTGAATCAAAATCTCACGAGTGGGCTATGTAGATGAGTGAGATATCAAATTTGATCACAAGAATATAAATTCCATATCTCCACGTGTCCACATATTTTCGTTCTATAATATAGAATGGCGATTGCAAAGGCAGTTATATTGTCATTGTAACCTGAAAACAAGAAGATTACCAATAGGCTGATTTTGGCACACGTGCAGTTACCATATTTTTACGTGTGTTTAGATACACGTACGATCTTTCTCAGTGACCTGATTTCCTTTAAAACACTGTAGTTTACATAGTTAAGCAGACTATCGACTCCAGAGGGTCAGAGCTATCTGTTCTTTGCTTTTTCAGTGCACAGAAAATGTGAACAAGGCTTTTGAGCAGGTTGATAGCCTGATTGCTGACAGACAGTTCGCCAAGCTGGAGCGAGACTTCAACTCGTGCAATGATATTTCCAATGTCAACGATACTGCAATGTTTGTGACCAACGTGGCAGGGACCTTTGAAGGCGTGGTCCAGTACAACAACCAAATGCCTGGGTTTAACATTTCAGCATTGTGTTCGCAAATGACGAGAACAGGTTTCAACCCATATGACAATTTGGTGACTCTTTACAAAGAGGTATAAGATTGAGTCATCCATGTGATGTCATAAATTATTAATATTGATCTTTTGGGGAAAATATAGCTCAGTGTTGTGACGCTTTGCATATGCTGTAGTCATGCTTTCAGCTCACAATCTTTGAACTGATCAACCCATTCCAGGTCGATGGAATGTTACATGTACATGTATAATGTTCTGCACTCCTGTTCAGATTCTGTCTAGTACGTGTCCTAATATACAGTGAATACACTCTACAAATTATGGCCTCCCTTACGTTAATTGAGCGCTCCTCATAACTTCATGAAGTCGAGTCATGCATAGTCCGGAAGCGAGTGGACATTGTCAAGGATATTTACAAATTTATGTGCGTATCATATCAGGGGAGGAATACTACTGTATTATGGTGAATGATATGGACTCATAAGAGTTAGGGGTAGGAATCCACAAAGGTAGGAATAAGACACAGGGGTAGGAGTAGATGTAGGGGCAGCGGAAGGGATAGGAAAACACAAAGTGTATCCATATAATTAGGTGGGATTCACAGAGAATAGGGACAAAAGTACATATGTTAGGGACAGGGTAGGGTGTAACTTACAGTAAAGAAAATCACAAAAAATCTGCATGCAAGTTCAGGTTCAGGTTTCACTCCTTAAAGCGAAATGTTCCTTTGCACGGCAGATGGTGTCAAAAGTGTCAGCCAAACACTGCACTGAAAACAGTTACAGTAAGTATGTAGCTGGACTTAAGAACACGACAGAGGATCCCTTGGGCTACACAATGATGAGACAGTGGTACTACCAGACCTGCACCCAGTTTGGATACTGTGAGTAGTTAGAGTTGCTGTACGGTTCCATACCCCATTTTTTGCAAGTAACAGGAAAAGAAGTAGAGTTTAAAATTTGAAAAGATGCAAAATATTAAGTGACTTTAATCAATAGCATAAGATTTCAACCAGGCTAGTTAAAACACTTCTCATTGCACTGATGATCTACAGTAAATTAATTACAACTAAACACAGTCAGTTATGTTTAGGAGAAGTTCTATTCTCATCATACCCAAGGCCAGATCTACCAAAAGTAATAGGGCGTAAAATCATGGATTTACATGTATGGAGCTGCCTTGGAAGCTAAGTAAGAAATTTCGGTATTAAAATGACTTCAGGAAACTAGACAGCTATCGTAGCTTTTAGAATAAAGCAAAAAGATAAGATTGTATTTGGCTAATGTAATTAAGTTCTGTTTATATTTTTCCCGGCTTCGCCTTCGTTATTCAATTTGGGGTGTAAAATTGCGGTAGTATATATATGTAAATGGAAGGACTCTCTTTATAAGTGCTAGAAGCAATTGTTCAAATTTCCCCAAAGATCATTAACTGAACAACAAAGTTTGTTTTGCGAAATCAACTGCCCCTGAGACAAATCTGTAAATGTTCATAATAATTGATTTCTTAAACACTTGGCATTGTTTCCCACAGACCAAACCTGTGATAAGAACACGAGTTGTTTGTTCTCCAAACACGAGGCCCTGTTTGAGGACCTCGACATGTGCCAAGATGTTTTCGGTATCTCTGCAGCTGAGATATACAAGAGAGTGGCTTTTACAAACGCTTACTACGGGGGAAGGAACCCAAAGGGGACCAGAATTGTGTTTGTTAACGGTGAGAGAGGCCTAACCGCCTTGTTCCACATTAGAGAGCTTAAGCAACGAGGACGGGAACGTCAACGAGAACGTTACAAAACAATGAGTTTAATCACAGAGTAAAATAACTTCACGTTGGAATGCAACCAGCTGGCCTTCTTTATGTCGTCGTCTTTGGAAACAGAACGTGAAAAGTTTTGTTCTGGAGTTTTGTAGAGAACGTGAACGTTGGAGTATAAATAATTTCAATCTTGGTGCAGCTTTAAAATTAAAGCTTCTAATTTTTCATGTTCACACACCTTCAGGAAAAACAAAGAAGAAAGGAGCGAGTTATACAAGCAAGAAATGGGAAAACGAAAAGTTAAAAATTCAGCAGCCGTCTTCGTCGACGTTCCCGTCCTCGTTGCTTAAGCTCTCTATTGTGTACTTGGAACAGTACAAAATTATTAATGTAATGCAATACGAAACGTTACGAAACAATGCAATGCATTCCCCCAATGCAATGCAATAATTATACCAAGTGCAATGCAATGCAACGCAATCCAGTGCAATGTAATGCAGTACAATACTTTATCTAAATCTGTGTCATCGAAGAGCTTGCTGATGAAAACTCGTGAAGACAGGAACGTGTATAATAGTTCAATAAAGTGTTTAACGTTAGACCACCAACTCCAACTCACTTTCCAACTCTACAACTCCGCCAGTCGAACCCCCTCCCCCCTTGAAAAGGTCACAGATCGACCAGATCGGTATTTTAGATCTTAAAAGGTCTTAAGTATCATCTCAAGTTAAAGTTATGTTTTTATAATTTTTCTTTTGGCAGGCATTTATTTGTTTGCCCCCGAGAGGTTTTACGGGAGCTCATTTATTAGAACATCACTTAACGTACGTCGATTTAGTAGAGTTAGTCTTTCATAAAAACTAAAAAAGATGGCATTGCATAAATACTTTTATGACACTTTTGCTATCTTGCTTGAAAACTGCATTTGTTATCTAATAGCTATACATAAGGGTGGAGTAGACTAAGAATGTGATGTACTTAGAAATGTTTCGTGACTTGGGAAATATGTACAACATCAGTTGCTTCAATTTGTTACGAGTTACATGTAGTCTCGAAGTGGATTGATTGTAAATTAATCTAGTTTCGATAATCGGCAAATCTAAAGATTTTCTGTACTTTATACATATTTGTAATGTTTAGCGCAAATGGAATTACATCCCTTAGTAAATAATAGTAATAATAATAGTAATTATTATTATTATTATTATTATTATTATTATTATTACAGTTAGTAATTATTACTATTAGTATTGTCGCTATCATTATCACCATCGTAGTCATCATCATCATCATCATCGCCAGTATCACTATTATTAGTAGTAATTGTAGTAGTGGTAGTAATAACAGTGCTAATAATTGTAATATATGTAATATCCATAACAGCAGTTTGATTGATGTATGTAACTGTACTCGTTTCATACCCCCTTCTTACACGTACACAGCCGCCCCCCGCCTTCCCACAGACAAACAAAATCTCTGCTTCGCATGTGCTATAGTTGACTGAGCGCTAACAAGCTGTTTTAGGTTATCTTTTCTTCTTATACTGGGTTTGCTTGGCGTGACTGACGAGAATTGAATGTGTTTTGCTGTGCAGGCTCGATAGACCCGTGGCATTCCTTGAGTGTGTTATCAAACGAAGGGGAATCCGAGTTAGCCATCTTCATCCCGGGAACGTCACACTGTCAGAACATGGCCGTTGATCGACCAAACGACCCGCCTTCGCTCAGGTGGGCCAGAAAGGTAAGAGCTTAGCCCAGTTGGTAAGATCTCTGACTGCCAACCAGAAGGTCCCGGGTTCAATCCCCAGCCTGGTCGAGGGTTGAACTTTGGGCGACCTTCTTTCTCAACACCGTCCTCAGACAGGGACGTTAAGTCGTTGCTCTAGTCTCCTGGAATGTCATCTCAGGGGACTTAAAATAACCCAAACACTTCTCGAAAAGGGTAGGTAATCCCGGTGTTGTGGTGAGGGCCAAACGGGAGATTACACCTTATGGATGTAAGCGCGTTACCCTCAATACATAAAGTGCCTTTTACTTTTACCAGGAGGGGTAGCTGTATTTCTTCGTCTCTACAGACGATATTTCAAGGACGACTTGTTCCTCTAGTCTTAAGTCTTGAATTCACACCTGACGAACAAAAGGTCGAACAAGTTGCTTAAACTGAGCATCACTCCAATTTTGATACCGATGCGCCCACGTTAAAACGGGCGATACTGAATTTAAGGCTCGGATATAAGAGCATGCACTTCGGTGCCTTAGCCCTCGGAAACGAACCTAAATCCTCGCTGACAGACGCTTTCGCTTGTTAAATGAGAAGGCGACTCGCTACGTACTGATAGCAGCCATTTTGTTTACAAGTTTTTGCTCGGAGTGGTAGCCTAGCCACGTGGCAGTACCAGGCCGGCCCTTTGCGTTGAGTTTTAGCAGTTTGTCCGTCGTGTTGTGAATTCATGATGACCAACACGACGAACTACTCGTCTCGTTCTCCCACTGCGATGGACAAATCTTTGGACATTTTGTTCGTCCAGACGATTTGCCGATCCTCTGGTGTGAAAACGGCTAAAATGTTTCTTATTTTCCACTCCTCAGGAAGTTTCAACTATTGTTGGCAAGTGGTTAAAAGCAGAAAAGGAAAACCCATCGCAGCTTCATAAATACTAATCGGACAAGTATGCATGCATTGAGCTGGTCATTCTGCATGTTGAACACAGTTCGATGTTCAACAATTCGTCTGCACTGTACAACAATAGTCGCCACACCAATTTGCAAAAAGTTACAATCTCTCAGTGCACCCGAGCCGATTTCAGAGTAAACCTTTCCGATCTTGATTGGATATATATAATTACTATACTTTGATATGATTTTCCTTCATATCAGTTTTGATAAGTATGTGTAATTGCTTTATGTTGGTGGGTTGTTATACATTCTCTCTCCAATAGTAATGATAATCATCAGCGTTCCCACTATTTCTGAAAATCAAAGGTCCATAATTGGGACCCCCAATCTCTATGAGGTGAAGCCTGATGTTAATAATAATAATAATAATAATAATAATAATAATAATAATAATAATAATAATAATAATAATAACAACAACAATAATAATAATAATAATAATAACAATGATAATGATAATAATAATAATAATAATAATAACAACAGTAACAATAACAATGACAACAATGACAACAACAACTGATTGCATTTCCTGCAACACCCAAATTATGGTTTTACATGTATAGTCTATTTTTGTCATTTTTACATAATTCATTACAGTATTGTATACTATGAAGTAGTTTACATTTTATTTTGTATACCTAACGAATTCTACATTTTTAACACCTCGACTTTTTAGCCGGTGATATTATCTTTACATGAAAATAAAGAAATTTGTTGTATTCAAACTTGCAAAATTGCAAAAAATCATTGCGGCGGCACATACAATAATAGAATTCATCGCCTATTTCAATTTGCATTAGAAGCAGCAGAGATGGCTTTGTCTTGTGATGTTAGAATTTCTTCCTGTTTCAGTTGGGAGACTCTGAGCCTTGATCAAAGCCTCGTTTCTTGATACTGCCACTGTTTTGTTAAAATCTCAGTGAGACGTGTGAAGTATGAATCATACAAGCAGAAAGCTTTGATCTCCTCGAGATGAAGTATCTGGTGTGTTGTGTAAGTTGTTGAAGTCAGCATGCTAAATACTGAATAGCTATATATAACAACTTTGATCACCTCGAGAAGTTGGGCACTTTTCCCTTCATATGTGTAATTACTTCGTTAATACGTTATTTTGCATCAGTCGACCCAATATATGCTGAGTCAGTTGCTTAACACCGTATATATGTATATGTGTATCAAGTATCACTTTGATCTCTGAGAGTCAGTATTTTCTGTTTTCACCTGTCATATGTTGATATTTTAATGAATACCGTATCACGCATGTCAACAGAGTAAAGCTGAGTTGCAAAACACTGAAAAGGCACAATGTCTTTGGTTTCCTCGAGCTGAAGTATCATTCAGTCTTCTTCATATTTTGCTAACTATGTGAAATTACTGGACAAGGAGGTTGTTTCGCTTGGGCAACCACAAGCAAATGGGGAACATTTTACAGCAAGCCAAAATTAAATTTTTCTAAATATAATCGAGGAACTAATCATATTCTCCGTCAATTGTTGGCTGGAATGTTTATAAGGACAGGTTTCACTTTTTTTTTTTATTTGGCAATCATTGACTCAGTAATGCGAGCGGAGCTAGAGTTGCGGAAAGCTTGAACAGGTACATGTACTTGGTAAATAGTTTCTATGTGTAAGAACAAAATCCAGTTTGATTTTTATACACACTTCAGTTGAGGTTCAAAATTTTATCACTCCCTATCAGCTTTCCTTTATTATATCTGTAATCACTTTTGATAACACTGCTTTTTGTACTATACCAGCATATATTTAGCTTGAGTTTCGGACTCTTGGTTCGCTATACATAGACCACTTTCATAATACACCCCAGTGGTCATGAACAAAAACTTCGAGTCGAGGCCAGTAAAGCAAAAATACAGCAATTGTATAAAAACTTGAAACTTGACCTCGCTTGAAGTTATTGTTTTGTGGCCACTGGAGCAAATTATGAAGGCCGTGAATGGGCTAACATATAAGAGTTATAAGTAAAAAGAGTTAAGGGATTTTTCGTGCTTCTTTGATTTCTGACTAAATATGCATTGAGGCGAAACTATGGAGTCTTTAGCAGTAAAATGCTAAAGAAGTGTAATAATTCGTTTTTTCTCTCAGATGTACGAGATACTGCGCAGGCTCTCTTAAACAGCTAAATTTGCTCAACTATTGTAATATTACACGTGACATTCATCAATAACTTTCCAGCATATGTGGAACTTTTAACTTCCTTGTTTTTAGAAAATGGCCATAGGGCTTTTGAAGATGTTTTGACCTGCATGATGGCCAACATGCATGAAGAGGATCGACGTTTTAGGTCAAACTCTCGTATTTCCTCTTCATTTAGATGATATTTCAGAAAGTTTAAACAGCTACATCAATATCAATGCCTTTGTCTTTGTCTTTGTATGATAATGTCATGAATTTCTGTTTTTGTGATTTACCAGCCAAAACATTGAGAAGGTTGTTTTACTCTTTGGTCGCACGGATGTTGTGCGTTGAAGTCAACAAGATCGACGAATTTATCTTGGTCCATGTTTCTCTCTTAAGTCCTTTGAAGAACAAAAAGCTGATGAACCAATATGACCAGTATTGTTAGTCCGCCCCCAGACAGCTGTGCAGAGAGTCGTGCGCTTTTTCAGACTTCATCGTTAATCACAAAAAGCGCAACAGGCGGATATAAGGAAGTAATATAATCGTTGAGCTGAAAGGGAAGCTGTAAGTGCAATCAGACTTAAAGCGTTGATGATAATCTGCTGTCGGCCGCTCACCTCTGTGCCGACGTCAAGACATCTCATCGTACTCTTGTGACTTGCGTTTCGACTAAATTTTGAAACTCGTCGACATTGCTCAGTTGACCACAAGCTGTTGTATTTCTGAATTGTTTACACATTTCGGTAAGTCACATACAAGAGAACCGCGACGTCTTGTTTTCCCTCTTCCAACAATAGAAATTCTTTTACAAAAAGGAAACTTCGGTTCATTGTTACCATTTTTGTACCCGTGGTAGAATCCTGCAACTTTAATAGCTATTGAAACTGTGTTACTGGCCAAATATTCAAAAACAAAATAATTAAAAATCGTATTTTGTATTGTTGTGTTTTGGGTTACTTCCGCGTGAAGAACAAAGCTGGCGGCTGTATTCTTCGTTTTTGTATTCCTTGTTATAAATGCAGAGTTTTAAACATTTTGTCAATTTCCGATCTTATTTTTTTCCTTCACATCGAAACTCTTTAAGCGTTTTCATTTGATATTTATGTATTGATTTTTGCCCTAATTTTCCTAAAAAGTTTCGTTCGATCTGACAAATGTTCTTAATTCTTGTTTATATATATTTGACATGGCACTGAAAAGATTCCTTAAGGGGAGCTGTTATTGGAAAATTTTCGGTTTTTGAAAAAAAAATTTTTGCCTAAAAGCGGCGTGAGTTTTTAAGGAAAAATGAAGCTGTTTCCTTTTTCTAAATATTCCATCTGCAGTTCGTCGAGCTGATACGTGCCAAACTTCACGACAGTTTCTCGTCTCTGACGAATTTCTCTTTTTTTATGAATATATTAAAGACTACAGACACTGAACCGGCTTATGGTTTTGTCCTGAAAGTTTGCTCAGTGTTGCGTATACCAAATTGACTGTTAAAAAAAATAGCGTGCAAAGAAGAAAATGATTCTTATATTGCAATTTGAATGGAAAGCTCGACGATAAAAGAAAAGCTTCTTTTCGAAGAGCAGACAAGTCCTTGTAAAATTCAATTTTCAGTATGTGAGAAATTCGGCCTTCTCCATAAATTTTTAAATATTTAAAAGCATTTCCTGTTCACGTGCACTTGGTAGTGCTATAGAATATGTGTAATGATGGTTCAAGTTGGTCCTCTTCTGACGAACTGTGTGTGGGCCACGAACACTTCATGAACAGTTTGGTTGCGAGTTACAATTTATTACACTGACATCCTCTGTATTCAGTACACAGCTCTGTCACAGGGGAACAGATATTGATTTAAGTGGAACGAAGAGAGGGTTTGCGATTAATAGCGGAAATGCAACAAAATTTATGTTTGTTTTCATCCCTCGTATTTCTCTCGGTTCACTGCCTTTCCTTGTGGAGTATCCTGGCGACGGACGCATGTTAATTCTTTATTGTTCGATAATTTTCCTTGTTCCTGTTTTCTGTTCCCGACTGTTTTCAGTTAGCTGCTGACAGGAATTCGAAACCTCTCTTTGAATAGTTTTGTGGTCAATTCACACAATTAGGTTTTAAAAGAAAAGATTTAGTATGAAATGAAAATGGTATACTGCATGCTGTGCAAAATTAGACCTTTTAATGATCCCCCACTTGAGTATTTTTTAGGTTCCTTTTCAACAAAAAACATTTGGCCACTTGTTATTTTCGATGGCCATCGTCTACAAAACAACTAACGGACCCTTTGTTGTTTCTTTTGTGAAACTCGCAAAAGTTCAAAATGTTGCTCCGAAGAAGGACTGACGCTCCAAACGTCAGCTTTGTGCCACTGAAACCTTACCGTGAAAAGCATGTCATCCAATAGCAACACATGTTGATGAAACCATGCACGGCTAGCTGTTTCCGAAGACGCCTATATTTCTTCGCTAGGGGAACTTAACGAAGGACAAAAAACGTCGGTCAGCCAGAAATAGTAACTATAGTCGATGACGTTCGACGTCTGCGCAACTATAGCTCGCGGGAAGTGTCGTATCAAGCTTAAATAATCCGGCACATGTCCACCAACTTCTGTATATGTTTTTGATGCGGATAATTTCAACTGTAATTTATCATCAACTTATGTTTGAGTGAATCAGTTGCTCACTAATTTCGTGGTTCTGCACGGCTTTTTTAGTTGCTTGATGACATTTAATTTACACTAATCTTTTAATAAATTCGTAGAACTAGCTTGAAAACCATAGGCAGACAGATTAAACACTTGCATAAAGAAAAATTAAATAGGAAACAAGTCAATTTCATTCCTCTCCGCCACCCCATTAAACCGTAACGTGGCTGACAACCTCTCAGTCGTTATAAATTGGCTGATCCCTCTACATGTGGCAGGCTGTATAGGGAAGTATTGCACGGTTCAGTGATAAGTGTCTGTGGTACGGTATTTACTTGGCGGTAACAACGACGAAAGGTATAGTATAGTCGGTATAGTCAAGTTCAGACCAGTGAATGGCGTATTTCGCGCACTCTGATTGGCTATTTAATCTCGAATATACAGAGTCATAACAACCAACAGGTAAATTCGTTTTTGGGGTGGTTTGGCAATATTGTATATTTTTTCCCCAAGGGCTATGATCTGTTGTTCCGCCTTAGCGAAATCCTCGCAATGTCGCAAAATTGTGCTTAAATGAGCTGACTCCTTGCCCAAATTGCCTGTAATCTGATTAGTTCCACCATATACTCGCCTTCATGCTTCAAATCAGTATCATACTCGAGCTCTTGCTGAAACTGAAAAACTCCGTATGCCGGCTTCTTGACAACTGTCTCGCCTTCAAAGAAGAGACTGCATCGGTCATTTTAACGCATGCCATTTGTTAAAGCGATTCTTAGATCTTCAACGATGCATGCCGAACTTTGTCTGTGGGCATTTGAACTGAATATTCAGAGAGCGTCGGCTTGTTCACTTGGTTGTGCTGTAAGTATGAAAACTGAATGTTCGCATTAAAGCTCGCCAAAACACCAACTCATAGTTACACTATCGTCCGACAAGTAAAATTTGGTATTTAACTGATCAATTTTAGTTACTAAAATAATTAGTGTGCCCTTTCAGTTTTTATCCAACTTAGTGCAGAATCAATAAGTCTTAACTTCTTATAACTTAATTCGTGGCTTTTCAGTTGACCTATAAAACAGTTTCTTACGTTCTCTAACAGCTCGAAGGAAACGCGTTCTCTAAGATTTTAGGGATTTTAGACTTTCCTTTTGCTTTGGGAAATTAAAATTTTGCAGTTTCCATTACCGCTATGTTTGCTGTATGCATATTTATATTGATACATTTATCAGTTATCTAAGTGTCGGAATCGCAATTTCACAACGCTGGAACATTTGTGAGCTGCAGTTACGTTTGGCAACTTTGGCGACTTCTCCTTAATTTTTTTATTGTTTATCACCTGGAACTGGTACATGTAGAGAAATGACTCCAGTTTCCTTTCAAATAGCCGTTTGCTGAAGCTGTTCATTCTTAGGCAGTGAACCGTTTATAAGTAGTGTAAATCAATGTAGTTGGAAGGGAGGAGTCTGTAGCAGGAAGACCAACATATATGTATCTGAGTGTTGTTCATCAAATTTTTCCCTTGAATTTCCATGAGGGACTTATTTCACCTATATTGGAATATGACTAGCGATATTTCAATCAGTACTCGTTAATTTAGATCTGCCGGGCGGAAGGAATTTTACCGAAGTATATAACCAAGCACTGAAATTCGTACCATTTAAATCAAATATTTCATAAATGATACGTACATGTATATTGCTTGGCGCCATTTAGCAATTGAATTTGTAAAAATAGCCATTCCGAGACAAAGGAACGGTATTTGTGCATGACCTTGGGGCTCAATAAATATCCTTTCAGGTTCGTTGTAGCTGCGTAACAGAAATACCTGTCGCTCAGAGACCATGCATATCTTGGAAGATAAATATACTTATAACACTCTATACTTATGCCAGTAAAAGCTATCGAGACGAAACGAGAAAGAAGTAAATTAACTGCAAGCAAGAAACTAAAACTTAAATTGATACTTGTTTGCGACGTCTGTCTGACGACACGAGTATAAAGAATTTCCATTGATCAGCGTGGGACACCACTTTTAAGTCCCTATATACACTCTGCAACGGATGTTTTCAAAGTGCACGTTTCAGTCAAAACATTTATGTTTAGGCTAAGGGGTCCATCAAAGTGTTGTATGTAACTTTATACTGCAACTGTAACAGTAGGACTGCGAAGACTGAAGTTCCAAAAGAAACTGGAAAAACTGGCAGAGAAAAAATACACGTGCAACGCGACGGTGAGTGCATGTCATTACCTGTCCTTAGTCGACAATCACGAGAAAGCAATGCTTATGGAGAAAACTGTTTTAGTGTTGTAGCTCTGAAGAGTTTTCCTTATTCTTCATAGGACCGGTTAACTACACCAGATAAATCCGGGCGGTTGTGGTTCTCTATTAGCTGGTGTCTGATTTATATTTCTGTTAAGTGGGATTTGACTAAGCTCGTGAATTATAAACTTCATTACTATCTAAACCTTTTGTTCGACTTAATCTAATGGATACTAGACTGTTCATGTGCAAATTTATTGAAATCACTCTCAACAAAAGGTTAACAAGGGTTAAGATTTAGAGTAAATAAGAGTTGGTTGAATAATCAGCCCTAAGGGTCGGTTGTTTAAGCAAGGTCTAAATCTTGGCCGGTGTCTTACTACTATTTGTAACACCTTTAAACAAAAGAATAATATCCAGGTGATTGCGTAGACAATCTCAACCTTATAATATGTCGTATTTTCACCAGTTTAGCAAATTTTACAAAGGCTGAACAGATGGAACCAAATTGTCAGGGACGCCGAGCCACTTAGAAGAGAATTGCCCC
>JAOBYE010299096.1:0-15664 GCA_025403585.1 Parazoanthus swiftii | reverse complement strand
GGTAGAGAACAAAAACAACTAACCACTTCTTTTTTTTAAAAAAAAAATATTTAGTTTATTCGGCTTCAAATGTTTAACAGAACTCAGTCAAGACCTTCGTTAAAATTTACATCAGTTTCTTTAAATCTAAGATTATTATTTAGATTTTTGAATAAAAAGATCATTAGCATTTAGATTTTTGAATAACAAGATCATTACCGAGTTTTTGTTTAACTCAAGACGTTGTTTATTGTCAATGACTGCATTTACAGTTTATATATTTCCCACAGCATTAGTTTAACAGATTATTTTTTAGTGTACACTCCCTGACCGAATGAAAGTTCTCGAAATCCAGGCGACTACACTTTGATTTTGGCTTCTCTCTCATCTGAACAAATGCTACTAACAGGTTCCCAACACTGAATACTTTTGGTTCAGTTTGAACTAATCTTGTTGTTTTAGATTTTGGTCGATTAGTTCAGTCTCTACTCTTTGTTTGTGGGCTTCGAATGTCATGTACTGTTTTCCTTGGGTGGTCAGATGAGGGCACCTAACGAACTTCAGTTGGTTTTTTGCTTTTGGAGTAAAGATTTGAATGCATTCTTTTAGAACGAATCGTTGCACTTTGTATTTGTCTAGCCGAATCAGTGTACGCAAACTTTTTAGTCTTTGCTTGAAGTCTGGAATAAAGTTTTCCTTGATTCCCCTAATGAACTCTTAAAAATTTACTGACCTACTGTAACCGCTAAAAGGTTTTGCCCAAAACCAATAAAATTTCATGGCTCAATATATGAAGTACTGCAAACTGAACTCAGTTGTCATTTCGCAAATCTAGGATGCGCTTACATATACCATCCCAGGAAAATTTAGAAACTGCTATCTCTCTCAATCTGCCGGAAATCTCTGTGCGTTTCTCTAAATCTTTGAAACCTTTCGGATAGAGAAAGCGAAGGACAGTTTCCACCTTGTTTGGCAGCTGCTCGATAAGAAACGCGCCATCCGCTGTACCACGTGATCCCCCAGGATGTACCTCCATACGCATCATCTTCTCTAACTCGGGCTCAGATCCCCGTATGATATCCAGTGCCTCCGACAGACCCGAGTGACCGTTACAGACAGGGAAAACACCAGCGGCCATCGCTTCCAGGGACACCATCGCAAAGGCTTCTGTTGCTTTTGAGCCGACCACGCATACACTGGCCAGAGGTAAAACCTCCTTCAGCTGATCATGCTCCTGGTAGCCCGTGATGGTAATGCGGTTGGACTCGTCGGCACTCAGCGGTCTGAAGTAGCTAGCAAGGTTCTCTGGAAAGTCAACAAACTTTCCAGTATTTCCGTACGCCTGAAATAAAGTCAACACTCAGCTATAAACACCTTGCATCATATAGCGCAGATATTGGGATAGAAAGGCACCAAACGTGGTTTAACAACCACGCACTCGGTCCTTGTCGAAAAGCAATGTTAACTTTATGTACCGTAAAACCCCACATTCAAGCTCTGGAATTGTACAATATTGTAATGAGTTCTTGAAGGGCTTATAAGTATAGGGAGAAGAGCTTTTATCCGGGGGGGCTTATAAGCGGTATTTGAGAAAAGCGTCTGGAAACGAGCAGATACCGCATCTGAGAAACAAAAG
Source organism: Parazoanthus swiftii (assembly GCA_025403585.1). Lineage (NCBI taxonomy): Eukaryota > Metazoa > Cnidaria > Anthozoa > Zoantharia > Parazoanthidae > Parazoanthus > Parazoanthus swiftii. Next base: position 14,049 of record JAOBYE010299096.1, on the reverse strand, counting down.
AAACTTATTATACCGTGACATATTGCGCTGTTGAAGTACGTTTTTAACTACATGTATATGAGGGGTTACATCCGGGAATAGGGAGAAGGGGGCTTTATTTGTAACCAGAATATTATCAGTTTAAATATGGTAGGGCACGTGGGGTTTTACGTTAAAAGACATTTATAGAAATATATCTAAGATTTTCTCTGGTTAAATATTTTTGTTTGCCTTCCCACAGTCTTATTTTCCTTCGCTGCGAGAGATCTCTCCCTCGGAAAATAGCCAACTATAGCTGGCCCACGAAGCGTGCCTAGATGTATGTAACTGGACTTCTGGTTGCTCACTCGGTCGTTATTTCTTTCCCTCGTTTCATTGCGTTACTTAAAGGCCGTGTTACACGAGTCACCTTGCAACGACGATTTTCTGCGCAATATATTGCGTGTTGTGTTGCAAGTTTTTGAAACCAATTTTCAAAAACTCGCAACATGTTGCCGGGTTCCGTGTTTCGCAGAAAATTGTCCCCGGTGACATGTAACGCGGAAAATCGTCGTTGCAAGTTGACTCGTGTAACACGGCCTACTTAATTTAAATACAAATTCCCCGGGGGCGTTTTAACTTTGCTTCACGATTATAAAACATTCAGTGAGTTGCAATTCAATGTTTTGTTAACAATGCCTGGAGTGTAGCCATGCATATTAAATTCTTTAAACTTGGAGTGGTCGCTGAATATACTTTGCAATTTGGACGTGTCGGCCGTTCCTGCTGCCAAAAGGATCAGAACAAAGGTACGTCAAGGGTGGCTCCGAGAAAATGTCCAGGGCCGGCAACAAGTTTCACATCAGGACAGCCACAAGCCAATTCAAACCATTGCCTCAATACTCAGAAAGCCCGAGGACAAAGCTTACAGAGAGTCGACAGGAAGAGGAGTCTACATAATTTATTGCAAAGAATGTCACAACGTTTTTATTTGCTGGCGAAACATCTCGAAACGTTTGGTCACGATTACGAAAATAATGGGCGTGAGCCAGAATGGAAAGAGAGACTTTTTAAAAGTTGATTTAAACAGCATTTTATACCGTTTTTGTTTTGTAAGATTTTAGCACCTTTTTGTCACATTTTATAACATATTACCATTGAAGATGTCAGACCAAGAATGTTTGTAATCATGATACTAACTGGCTTGCATGTGCAAAACTTCCCACAAAAGCACTCATTGCTGAAGCAAGTTCCAACGTTCAGGTGCTGCTGTCGACTTATTTTCCCTTCCCTCAATGTATATGTTCACAATCGCACACAAGCATACCCCGCTCCTACCCCCCCCCCCCCACCACCACCACACACGCACACATGCACACCCACATTCATGCGCTGTAGCCTTAGGATTGTGGCGTGTGATAAGTAATACAAAAAACAAATATCATTAAATTGTATGCCTTGAAGATAGGAAATGTCTTTTGTGATTTATGCGGTGTTACCGTTACGGAAACCCTGACCCCAAAGTTTTGAAAACGTTCAAGTTTGACAGAGTGAGAACATGTGACATCCGTCTGCTCACCTGAAAAGCTTCCAAGTCGCCGTCCCTCAGCGCTCGTACCATCCCCTCCAGGTGCTCGCGGTAGCGACCAAATCCGATGAGCAGCAACCGAGCCTCGGGAACCCTTCTTAGTATGGAAGGGAAAGCTGTGAGGAGCTCGCCTACTCCCTTCGTGTCGAGAAAATTCCCAAAGAAGCAGATTATTGGTTCTCCTTCTTGGAACGGAATCCAGCGGTCTGCAAGGTCAGCGTCGATCGCCCTCAGATCGTACGAGTCCGCGATTGCTGCCAGTTTATTGTGAAGGTCTTGAGAAGTGTGATGAGGGAGGGTAACGGATGAAGCTTTTCGTCCGTTTGGTTTCCTGCCCACAAACTCACGAACACTGGCGAGAAAAAGCCGCTGCCTCTCTTCCACTGTGCCACCGGCCTTAAACACGTCCGGGTCCAGTCCAGGAGGGACAATCACCAGTTTCTTCTCCAATCCAATGGTGTCTTTCTCATCCTGAAGGACCTCGAGTGCGACGTTTGCGACGTGGTTAGTTCCGGCTATGATCCGCTGGCAATTACGGAGGCCCTCGATGGCGTAGGGTTTCAATTCTTCCTTTCTCGGCTTAAGCGAGAAGATCATCGCACTGCCGTGTAGTTTACAGACGTAAGGAGTTTTTGTCTCTCTAGTTGCCCGGCTAGCGATCACGGGCGATAGAACTATGTGATTTGTTAGCACCAGATCGGCGCCTTGCTGAAGAACACGGCGCAGACCTTCAGTTGTGGCTTCGATATGTGCATCTATTTCCGCAATGGAGCATTCGACCATAGTTTTCACCTCGTATCGTGGATAGCGATCGTAGTTGTAGACGAGAAGAAGGCCATTAATGTCCGGCACCACCACTCGAATAGTGCCTTGGGCCGGTGCGGTGGTGGGGATGTTCTCCGTACCGCTGTAGAACTCGTCTACGAAGGGGAGCTGGCCGGCGAATGGGTCTTGGCACACGATAGTGACTGCATGACCCTGCCGTTTCCAAGTCTTCGCCACGTTTGCTGAGTATATATTTGAGCCAGTCCCGCTCAGAATGTACCCATGGACAACCACTAAATGCATTTTCCCCCAAATTAAGAAACGCTTCAATATATAAAACTAAAAAGATTGGATCAACAGAACTCTCAGTTGTCAGGCGATGAACTTCCTTGGCATGCGACGTAAACTGATCTATTTGAAAATGCAAATCTCGTGATTGCGTGTCAGCTGCCATGCAGATCAAAAACGTCGCGTCACGCAAGGATTTCCTTCCTGAATATGTTATTTTTTATAATAGAGTGAAAAAGTGGTTGCCTTTGCAAATTTAAACCTATAATACTTGTTTTTTTTTAGTTTCAAGAGTCTTGGTCATGGCATGAAGATAAAAAGTTTAAAGAAACTTGTTCTTAGTTCAGTTCATCGAATTGAATGTTCATTTCAAAGAGGAATAACATGTTCCGCTTCATGTGAACACAAGTACCATTCTGTGACGTACTTGCACGAGATCCCACTTGACTGTTCGTGACGTCTGTTGCGTGTATACAATTGAAAAGCTTCTAACGACTGATTATGGTTCCACTTCTACTGCGACTTTATATTATAGTGGTCAGCTTGGTCGAATTAAGCGGCTTCGTGATACGCCGGAATAACAACATGAAACAGAATCGATAAAACATAGAAATTCGATTTGATTTTCATCTTTTTGCCGATGATACTATATTATTCTGTTCGCACAAAGAGCTAGAATGTCTTGAGACAAAAGTAAATACAGAACTAAACAATATCAAAGATTGGCTATGTGCAAATAAGCTTTCACTGAACATTGGTAAATCTAACTTCGTTATTTTTCATGAAAAAGTACTCTATCCGGTCAACTTCAAGATAAGTAATCAATACTTAGATGAAAAAATTGCGTCAAATCTTTAGGCGTTGTTATTGATTCTAATCTAAACTGGAAACAACATGTTCATGAATTATCTAAAAAATTTCCTGATTGGTATTCATTGTAAACTGCGCCAATTTGCACCCCATAGCTTACTGATACAAGTCTATTACACTATAACTTTTTATTTTCTCACATATGGAATTTTAATTTGGGGTAATACTTTTAAGACTAATATTAATCCCCTTGTAATTTTACAAATGAAGACTGTTAGAATTATTACTTTTTCTCATTTTCAAGCTCGCACATCTCTATTCAAGGAACTTGATCTGTTAAAGCTTTATGACATTGTTGACCTATGCACTATCTTGTTCATGCACCAGTATCACAAAGGTAGTCTCCCCGTTACTTTTAGTAATTTCTTTATTTTAGTAGATAAACAGCACCACTATAACATCGACTTGCCTCAAAGGCTTCTTTCACATTGCCTTTAATACGGACAAGTTATGGTAAACATAATGTACGATTCTTCGGACCTAAACTCTCGAATCTCTGAAAACAATGAGCGAGTTCTCACTCAAGTCAAAATTGAAACATAGTTTCCTTTCTGCCTATTAATTTTCTTTAGTAAAGTTGTAACTGTGTGATATTTAGTTAATAGTTTTGTGTTTTACCATTTTTCTTCTTTGTTACTTTTTTTTAAACTAGCCTGAGTGGTAAAACCAGCAGAAACGTATCACAATTTATCTTGAATAATGTACTCCTGGGACTTCGCTATAGCCACGTCTTCGACCATGCTTTCATTATTAAACCTCAAATATAAAGGTCACATGTCTCGATTAGCCCCTTAATGGTTATTACAGGTGGCCTACACTTACTAATTTGAAAATTTCTCATTTCTTTGTATTTATTTTCTGCTGTAAGAAGTGAGTGTAAATAAATATTGTTGTTGTTATATATTGAAATTCAGCCTGAAACAAAAGACTTCAACACGAGGCTCTGGGGAATAATCCATACAAACTCAATATTTTATTCCCCAGAGCCTCGTGTTGACGTCTTTTGTTTTAGGCTGAATTTTAATATATCGAAATTGGTCTACTTTGTTGAGAAAAATTTTATTTGTAATTTCCAAGCACTTGTTCTCGACATATTTGCTTATATTTGTTGTAATTGTAAACATAATTCAAGCGTAGTAACAAAACACATGGTGTAATTGATATCCGATATAAACAATAATTTTTAAAGAGTACGCCATTACCAGTACCATGTATTCTCATACGAATTCTCAAAATATCAATAAGATTCGTGTTTTATGCTTTGTGTTTTTACAAAGCAGCGTTCTTGAGTTTGGTATATTTAAATAGAGCGAAACTCTGAACTCTGACAGTATCTGGTCTTTCACGCCAATATCCGTGCCTTCGAGCTTTTAGACGTATTCCACTGGCTGCTGTATGGTGACCTCCTGTTTTAAGTATTCAATTTTTGTAAAGGAAATAATGTTTTCACAGGAAGCAAATGGTTTTTTGCGGCTTGTTACTTGAGAAACTGATCGACTATAGGAAATGCAACAGACGCTTGATCAGCTAGTCTTCTATTCTTGCGTTTATACTTGAACTTGGACCACTTTGTTCCAAGTTAAAACACTCGTACAGATCCGTGTTTTCCCGGGATTACTTCGAAGCAAAAGTGTTAACACAGCTTGTGCCCAGAGCTAGTGGTCGTCACCCGATCTTGAGCAAACACGAGATCGCAAAGCATCACAATCTTTTTTTTTATCTGTGTTGCAGGTCGCTGGATCTGACAACACAGGTAGAACAGGGCTAGAGGACAAGGAAAAGCAAACGAAAGATAAGGATAAGAAAAAGAGGAAGAAGAAAAGGAAAAAGAAATTGAAGGTGTGTGTGTTTGTTTTTCCTTTTTATTGCTTGCTTGCCTGTTTTAATAGGCCATGTACTTGTCAGTTTGCTCTGACGAAGGGCTAACGATCGAAACGTCAGCCTTACAAATCAACCATTGTTGATATTAACAGTAATACTGAACCCTTAAACGGCCAGGAAAATGACCCCCCCCCCGAGGTTTTTTCGACCTAAAATCTGATGCTTTAAAGTAATCAATATCAAACAATCAGTACCTGCGTTCTAATTATAAACACATCCTTTGACGTTAACCGAGAAACGTCATCGCTAATGTTTTGTGTAAAGTTAGTTATGCAAATTAAAGTTCGAATAAAAAGCGGGAATTTTTTACAATTTTTTTCTAATTTGTTCTTTTGTATTACTACTATTACTTACAGACCTACCACTCTGGTTTGTAAATAATTGTGTACTTTGTTTTATTTGGGTTATAGACTGAGATTGCTGCGGAGAAGGCCGGAAATGAAAAGGCATTTAAGGCTGACAGGGAAGACGAGAAAGAAATCAAGAGGCTCGAGAAATTGTTGAAGTTGAAAAGAAAAAAGCAATTACCTTCTGCGTTTGAGGAAGATGGTCTGAACTGTATCCTTGTTACAAAATGTAGTTGTATATCTTTCACTGTAACCTGCTAATGCGCTGATTAAACCGGAACCATAACTTTTCAATGTCAAGTGCATGTTCAGTTGATTGTTCACAGACGATTGTGTTGCGATATAAATCTTTGTTGTCTTTGTGACTATTAATATTTATTGCTGTTTACGTTGTAATGTGCTCCGTTTTTTGCGCCAGCGTCATTTCCACTTTCACAAGCTACCCGGGCCTATAATTCGACTTTTCTTATGTTCGATTCACGCCGACGTGGTATAAGCTCATACGTAAGGATTAATTAGTTTATAAAGTAATATATGGGGAATTCATCGATCCACTAAAAGTGGTAATAAATTGCTGTAGTAAACCACACATTTCAGGTAAGTCAACTTTTTTTCAACAAAGATAGCAGTTTGCAACAACGGTCGATTCCCAAAACATTCTCTTATAAACGAGTTGCGCATTACGTATTAGCCAGCACCACGTACACCACGTCGGTGGTACAAGGAACTCTGAAAATCAAGACGCAAAACGCATAAGAAAGTCGAATTATAAGCTTTGGTTGTCTGTGCTTTAAGTGCATTACAATCTTCGTCAAAGTCACTGCTGCTGAACCTTAACGTGCTGGAACTTATGATGTAGATCTGTTGGAAATTTGTGAACCACTTTCCAAGAAGATTCGCTTAAATGAAGACAGTGACACCGATAGACTGGACAACAACCTTGAGAAACTGGATTCAGAAGGGCATGAGGTAGGAAAATACTCGCGTATTCCCCAACATAGACTTTTCGTAACCCAATAGCAAGTTTTTGTAATAAAATACTTGTGGACAGAGATCGTTATCATTATCACAGTTATCATTACTTATGATGATATGATGCAAACAATTTTGCCAGAAACAATTGCAGTATCAGTTACTTTTGCTTTTTGAAAAAAATATTTATCAATAAAACCGTTTTGCAACAACTTTTCAATAGCTTATCAGCGATTGGATCAGATAATAGCCATTTCAGTTGGCTTGGACTTGCACCAGTTGTTAACCCTTATGGAGGGGGGGGGGGTTCTACGGACCCCCCCTCCCTAAGTTTTTCCGACCTAAATTCTTAAGCTTTGCAGTAATTAATAACACATCTTCTGACGTTAATTGCATGGCGTCATCACTCATAATTTATGCGAAATTAATTATGTAAATTGAAGTTTGAACCAAGAAACGGTAATTTTCACAAAATGTCTTCTATTTTCAATTATTTCATTTTCTTTTTGAATATTTTGCTATTTGAGCCTATAAAAACATGTTTTCTATTAAAATAAAGGAAATTTACTTAAACTTTGCTTAAAAAAATTTCGAAAAATCCAAGATGGCGGCCAAGATGGCCGCCATGTTTTCTAATGACTGTTGCCATAGCAACAGTTTTTAATTAAAACTTAATTGTTGTCATGGAAAGTAATTAGCAAGGTCAAAGCTGCTTACATGCCAAACGGCAAGCTTTTATCTTTTACCCCCCCCCCTCCTCCTTCAACGTTGGTGTTTCTCAAAAAAGCCCAAACGTTTAAGAGTTAAAGTAAACAAACACATGAACAAATAAACCATATACAGGATTCAATTACCACATTGTCTGTTTATGTAAGAAGACATTTTGTCGCGACGGTATCTTGGTAGTTCTCGTGTTAGGTAGATAAACCTATATTTTAACAGGGTGGGCCAGTCGGTCAACCAAGACTGGAATTAATCAGAGGGCACTGATAAACAATATCAGCTACGATATGTAAAAGAATTACTCTGTACAATTCTAAAACCTAAAACTTAGGAATATACAATATCATAAAATGTCAAACAATAAATATACTTATAACTTGAAGACAACTAATTACATGAATATATAACAAAGTAATGCGCGCTTAACCTTATTAAAAACTATTCAACATTTGACACATATAGTTGGCTTAGCCTCGGTGTAAGAACCTCAAAACTGACGTTATAGGGTTCCTCTGAGAGTTGCACAAATGATGTCACAGTGTGAGCAACGAAGCCTCGTTCTATCGCCGAGGATTGGCGATACGGTGCATACTTACACTCATACTCTATAAAATTTACTTCAATTAAGGGAGGTGAAATGACGCCATTAACGTGCTCGACGTCTGGTTTACGTCGATGTATTAGCCAGAACTGTTTATATAAGTACCATAACTAAAACGTGTTTTCCATTCTATGTGAAGAAGAGTGCAACTTATCAATATTATCGGGGCGATTTGTCGCCCTCACCTCTGGTGAACCAAGTTTGACGTCAATTAAATCTCTTTCTTTTATTGAATAGTATTCTGCTGAATAACAGCACGTTACTTACAAATACGTTAGTAAAGTTATTTCATTTACAAAGTAACGTATAGGTTCCTTAGCATTAAAACAATGGCTACATAAAAGAATGTAATTTCTGTAGGGCAACATATCAGGAAGCGAAGATGAAACAGACTTGTCAGAAGAAGAAGTGGAACTGACGGAGGGTGAAAGCATTGCGGACACTAACGAACAAGCAAACGGAGAAAGTGATGGTTACTTGTCAAGCGAACAAGAAACAGAAACTGAGAAAGGTGAAGTAGACATACATAATGACAGCCGCCTTGAGGAAGACTCGGACCATGACACTGAGGAAGACTCGGACCATGACATTGAGGAAGAAAATGATAAGCAAACAACAAACAAGGAAACTGGCGGAACCAGCAAGTACGTACCACCACATTTACGAACACAAAGTGGTTCTGAAGCACAGATGGAGAAGTTAAACAGAATCAAGAGGCAAATCAAAGGACTTCTCAACAGGTAATTACGCATGCGCAATATCTCGCTGTTTTGCTCCTAGTCGCTCTCTACTGTATGTAATTACTGTACCAGATTAGCAACGAGAACTCATTCTATTGCATTCCTTACGGTAGGACGAACTTTGACACGACTGATACACCTATTTAAAAAAAGGTTGATTTTTCGACATAGTTAATAGTCAATAGGGAATACCCAGGCCGCAAGGGGTTGTGGCACTGAATTTGAGTGCAGGAAATATTCAAAACAAAATGACTAACTACTGTTTAAGGTGAAAACGGTTGAAAATCGTTTATATATAACTATATCGTCAGTTTTCAAACCCAATATCAAAATTTACGTCAGAAATAAGTGTTCGTGTTCATATATGAAACTCTACTGAGATAGACCTTTACTTTTGTCCGTAACGCCGGCTTTAGCAAGTGTCAAAACGTTGTTTTTCCGAAATTCCACTTGAAGAATTGTCACTCGAACGAGGATTGGAATAAGGCAAGGTTGCCCCTCTCAGTTTTAATGTTCTTGCAATGAGATACTAGAGTAAAATTTAACTGGGTACGTGAGCTCTCTAATCAATTAATCAATCAATCAATTTATTGCAACTACAACTACAATCTTTAGTTCTGTACTCAGCAAAGGAAATCAGCTGCGATCAGTCCCTAGCAACTCCTACTCAAAAAAAATATCTCGATCTTGACTAACGAGAATAAAACAGTTATCTTTCAATCTTTAAATTAAACCTACTTTAAGAGCATGAAACAACCTTATGTAACAGACATGTAGGAGAAAAAATATATGTTCATAATGTCAATTAGACTGAATAAAGGAATTTACGAATGAAAATAACCACCGACAGGAAACTTGCACAGTTTAGTTCAAAACACGGCTACACTTCATTCTCCCAAGAGGCTACAATTTATGTAAATAGAAAATTTCTACAACACTACACTGCATAACCTGAGTGAAAATAGATATACATCTAAATTCTGTTCACTCTGTTCACTTGTTCACCCTCCACCATTGACATGGCAGCGTACACTAATCATTTATACATCTAAATACTGTTCAGTGTGCGCATCTCACCAGCTCACCCTCCACCACTCCCCCCTCTACCATTGTCACGGCAGCGTAAGTTGTTATTGATGCATATCAATAGTGCGTGCCATTTCAGTTTAGTTTCCTAGTCATTTCATGCAACATTTACCCATTTTGTTCATTATTACCTGAAAACACGATGTGCTTTTATCTCCGTTATTTTTCAGACTAAGTGAATCAAATCTTCAAGCTATTTGTGGTGATATTGAGGAAAAATTTATGCATCATAGCAGAAACGGTAAGTGACACATCTTCGTCATCAAACGCATTCCCTTTCCATCGTTGTTTTATTTATTTTCTGCATCTTTTGCATGTTTCTTTTCTTTTCTCCGTCTTCATTTTGTCCTTTTCTTCCTGTTTTTGTAGTTGTTACATTTTAAAGTTCTTACAGTTCATCATTTAAGATTTCATAGGTTACAATTTTTTACACATATTATTGTTAGGCGCTTGGAACGTAAGCTTTTTCTTCTTGTCTTATCTTTTCCTTCTTTTTCTCCTTCATACTGTCGTTTTGTTCATGCTCTTCTACTTTTTCTTTTTCTGCTTCTTCTTTATATGTATTTCTTCATTTTCTTTTCTGTAATTTGCTGTTGTTGATTTGTTCTGATTTTTTTTGGTTTTTTCTTTTCCATTTGTCGACGTTGTTTTTGTCGTTTGCAGGACTCCGCTTTATTTTTATTGTACTTGGTTCTGTTTTTGCGTTATCTTCATTTAATTTTTAATCCTGTCATTTACAGACCACATTGTAATGAAACTATTACTATACCTCCAGATATGAACCAAGTTTTGACAGATCTCATTCTGAGCGCGTGCATAGCTGTCACATTGATGCCTGAAAAACTTATAATGGAACATATAATGCTGCTGACGGTTCTTCATGTCCATCTTGGCATGGAAATAGGTAAGTGCTTATTTTGTCATGATAAATCAGCGCTGCACTTGCGTAACTCTTAGACTGCCTTCCGATATCTTGCTCTTACGAGTTTTGGAACACCACCATTCTCGAAAACTCTCTTGTCTACTTTCAACGTTCTGAACTGTGAACCTTCACATTTTGAGATACCGCTCTTTCTAACTATAGTGACGGAGTTAAGTAATTTATGCCTATAAATGCTCCACCCCCGCTCGTAGAAAAGTGTCAAAAATTCCTTCTAAACACTAAACACGATTTCGTAACAGCTTGCTCTTCTTCTCTCCAGGAGCGTTCTTTCTACAAATATTGACCCAGAAGTTTGACGGTTTACATCGCGGTACCAAATATGGTGAAGGCAAAGAGTGTTTCAACATGATCTTACTCTTTTCCCACCTTTATAACTTCAAGGTACGTGGCTCTGTGCAGTAGTAAAAATATCTGTAGTTTGTTACAAGACACGTGATATGAAGCTTCTGCTGGAACCATCAAACCAAACATTACCTCAACCACCTTGTAGTTGATGCATATTGCATGCCAGAACGATCCACAATAATTAAGCTGTGTGAACTGCGATGTGATCAAGGCAATGCATTTCCTGACTAAATTGTTTTTCGAAAGGAGTCTGCTGGTCACTTTGTAGACAGATAAGTGATCTATGGCAAGTGATGGTGAATTAGAGGATGGTTTAGTGGTATCTTTGTAGGTAGATAAGTGAATGTGGGCAGGTGATGGTGAATGAGAGTGATGGTTCAGTGGCGAATTTGTAGGTAGATAGTGAATGGGGGCAGGTGATGGTGAATGAGAAGGATGTTTCAGTGTTATTAAGTGAATGTGGGCAGGTGATTGTGAATGAGAAGGATGTTTCAGTGGTGACTTTGTCGGTAGATAAGTGAATGGGAGCAGGTGTTGGTGAGTGAGAGTGATGATTCAGTGGTGACTTTATAGGTGGATAAGTAAATGTGTGCAAGTGATGGTGAATGAGAGTGATGGTTGAGTGGTACCGCTTTGTAAGCTATTGAGAGAATAGGGGCAATTGATGGTCAGCGGTAACTTTGTAGGCTGATGAGAGAACATGGGTAACTAATGGTTCAGTGGTGTTTTATAGGGAGATATGTGATGGGGGTCAAGGGATGGTGAACGAAAGTGCATGATGGTTCAGTGGTGACTCTGTAGAAAGATTACAGGTTTCCCAAGCTTTGTATGCGAATAAAGTACAAATAACCTTTGCGTCGTTTGGGTGTTAGGTTACAGGCGGGACATTCTTTAAACCAACATATTAGTAAATGGGTTCTCCCGTTTTTTTATCGAAAAATAATGTAACTCGCCAGTTACCTTTGCATACTTGTGTCATTATCATTGGTCGTGCTTCCATTGCGTAGGTCGTCGAAATGGCCATGACTTGAAGTGCTGCAAGTAAAATTAAAACAGAGAGGAGAAAGTTTTGAAAATTAGTTATTCCTAACTATGAATTTTATTGGTACCCTCCCTCATTACTTGCCTATGCTTTTTTCCCCTCCAGTCTAATTATTTTTCTGTTGTTGCTCGTTCACCTGCCTATAATCAACATATTTCACTCTTGAGTTAGCACTTGAGTGCTTAGGCCAAAAGCTATGCTTGCCGTTTGTTTTACAGTAATCAAGACTTAGGAGGTGGCTCCAGGCCATTGTCCGACTTATACTCGCGAATGATGCTATTTTACAGCTGATCGACAGTTCCTTGATCTATGATATCATTCGGCGGCTGGTAGATAGCTTTACCGACCAGGATATCGAGTTGTTATTGCTCCTGCTGAAAAGTAGGTATCAGTTTGTTTGGTTCTTTCCAGTTATTCCACAGTTTACACTGGTTTAATAACTTGAATAGGTGTTTAGCTATACTCAAGAACTCTGCAGCACAAGAATAGTTTTAAATTTGCTAGTAATTTTTACGCGGTTTTTTGAAAAAAATTGGCACGGTGAACAACATCTAGCTCGTGTTTATTGCTCAGATTCGAGGTTCTCGAGTGGGGTTTTAAGTTCTCAGGTGATCTCTTGAAGCAAAATCAGTAGTCATTCACAATTTATTTTGTTTGTGACCTAGAAACGGCATCAGGTAACGTGTAATGTGTTTCCATCATCAACTTTTGGAGTTATTCCATTCAATTAAAATGTTTTTTGAGGGGAAAAAGTTTGAAACAAATCGCCTTTTACTATTTTCGCACCACCTCAATGTTCAAACTGCGAGAGGGAATCTAACAATATCTCAATTGTGTCACGCACAGGTACTGGAGCAGAGATACGTCGGGACGACCCAGCCTCTCTAAAGGTTTGCTTACAGCCACCATGCCTACAACTCATTGACTTCCGTTTGTTTACAGCCACCATGCTTACAACTCATTGACTTCCGTTTGTTTCCAGCCACCATGCTTACAACTCATTGACTTCCGTTTGTTTACAGCCACCATGCTTACAACTCATTGACTTCCGTTTGTTTACAGCCACCCTGCCTGCAACTCTTTGATTTCCGTTTGTTTACAGCCACCCTGCCTGCAACTTATTGATCTCCGTTTGTTTACAGCCACCCTGCCTACAACTCATTGATTTCCGTTTGTTTACAGCCACCCTGCCTACAACCCATTGACTTCCGTTTGTTTACAGCCACCATGCCTGCAACTCTTTGATTTCCGTTTGTTTACAGCCACCCTGCTTACAACTCATTGACTTTCGTTTGTTTACAGCCACCCTGCCCACAACTCTTTGACTTCCATTTGCGTGCATTCACCCTGGTTACAATTCGTTGACTTCTGGTTTCCGCTCGCCTTGATTCATCCCGCTTACAACTCATTGACTCCGGTATTCATCTTTGCCGGCAAAAATTAATTGAATTTCAAAGTATGAGAGTTTTTCCTTGAAACATCTTAAAGATTAACATATTGGCCTTGACTTATGTTGAAGCGTCATTGAATTTCCAAGAAGCATTATTTAAGGGAAAAGGCTGAAATGCAAAGATTTTCTTGCGGTCTATTTAGTCCCAAAGAGTTTTATTTTGGATTATTCCTTTTGCAGAGTAGCCCTTTAGAAATGTTATTTGTCCTTGAAAAATAGTTGATAAAACGAATTAAGGTCTGTGTGAATCCTGGTCAATATAGCTCTTCTCCATCGAGCTGGTTTCTATTTTCCTGTACGCAACTCTGAATAAGAAGTATGTTACCGCCTTAGCTTTTTTCACTTTGCCGGTGGCTTGCAGTAGTACAGCCTACACCATCAACCCCAAACCCCCGGCCGCACACACACTTACATACACCAATACATACATGTACTTGCAGACACACACAC
>JAOBYE010298985.1:0-15665 GCA_025403585.1 Parazoanthus swiftii | reverse complement strand
CCGCCCCCCCCTTCAGAAGTTGTAAAGCTGCTACATTGCTGTAAACATTTGTGTGAGTTTTTATCACAGCACTTGATAACAGACCTGTAGTATTGTTCCTTATGAAAAGTTTTGCTAGCACTTTAAACTTGCTACGGTAAAAGATAAGTACGTACTCAAAGGTTTGTTGTAATAATAAAGGGTCAGCACACAAAAATTGTGCCAAATTATTAACATAATACACTAATTAAACCACATGTTTAGCTTAATTAATTGCCAATGCTGAAAAACTAGTTTTGCAAAAGGTTAGTTTTTCAGGTTTCACTTTTATATCTGACATTTTGTATTCAGTTTTATGCGATTTTCTAATGCTTGTAATGTCCAATATTCTTGCATGTGATTTCCTAGTACATGCCTGGCATGCTGGTAAACCTAAAAAACATTTGAAGAAAAAACTTGACTGTACACTTTTCTAAATAATAAAATTAATTAGATAATTACCATAATTAATTGAATTCTTCATTGAATGTATTGTACTAATTTCCATTACATTCATCTTTCCAGAGGGTTTTAATTTTACTGTCCTCAAGATCTTTGGTTTTACACATGAAGAAAAGCCGGAAGATACCCTGATTGAGGGCTAAAGACAAGTGTTCAGCAATTGGATCAACCTAAAGCAACTCCCCAAACCAATTGGATCACAATTGCAAGTTACATACAGTAGTTGTGCTCTGATTAGTTTATGCACATACCATTACAGGTTTGACATGTGTTGTGAGAAACGGGACAAAGCTTTGTTAGTAGTAACAACATGTGATAGCATCGGCTTTAGATGATTGTATTTGCACTAGAATTAATTGGCAGTTAGTCCATAGAGAAATCAGTTTTCTCAACTCATTAATTAATTGGCACAATTGCAGTATTTGTCCTTGTGTTCAGTGAGATTTAATTAACACTTTATTAAAGAGGCCCTGGGGTTTACATTCAGTGAAAATCTGTCATGATCATGACATGCAGAATGACATACTCGCTCTATATTGAGAAGTTTATTCACGTATCAGTTCATCTTTTCAGTTGAGGGCTGTAGTTTTTTCTCACAAAATTAGCTTAACTCATTTCTACATGTAATTATTTCTAGTGTGTTCTAGAAACCAGAGTCAGTCACACTAAACAACACGTGGATCTGTTCAAAATCATTGAGTTGCGTTATATATACCTTCTTTTAAAGTGAAATCCATGTCACTTAGAGATGTTTTAATTAATTAGTAACATACAAAAGCCAAATCGTTTTGCATCTTGGGTCTAATTTATTAGCAGCAACTCATTTTTTTGGTTGTCTTAACAATTCTTTGGCTGTGTAACTTTCCAGTACAAAATATTGGATCATTTTAAAATATATTATTTATCCACACATTAATGCCATTCTGTATCTCAGTTTTACAATATAATTTACAAGACAAGGGTTTCACTCTCACATTTTGCTTCTAAGGTGTATTTGTTTGTTTGAAATAGGCGAATGAGATTGTTTGCCTTGACTGTTTTAGAAATGAAGTTGAAGCTTATATTCTGCCTAAAAAAAGATGTATATTTTTATCCTACATAAGAGAATTAGGTAGCTGTAGCTAGATGGTAAGAAACAATAGTTAAATTGTACACTATTGGTATGATAGCTGAATTGGAGATATTCAAGGTAGAGTGTGAGATAAACAAAATCTGGGTAATTACAATGTTGTTTTAGAGCGAGTTTCTTTGAAGAGACAATTATTTCTGGTACTTTTAATGCCATGAAATTTGTTGTGTACTGTTTAAAAAGGCGACAAAGACATTTCCGGTCTCTAACTTTTCTTCAAACTATATGATAATGCACTTATTTCTCATATTTTAGTCATTGTCTGAGAAAAGTTGTGAGTTGGAAGATGATCTTGTGGCAGTATAGAGGAACTATCTTGTAACTTATTTTTCAGTATACATACATTTCCTTACGCAAATTGACATCTGTACAAAACTAATGATAAGAGATTGAACAATGAAACAGAAAACATGCGCTCTTGGTGGAGTTATTTAGGTTTTATCAGTTAAATTTATTTATTTACAAGTACATGTAAATCAACTACATTCAAGAGGAAAATTTGGTTTTGATTCATTTTTAGAGAATAGGGTAATTCTGTATTGAGGACTTTGCTCTCATGAGGTATTAATGTTGTGGTATTTGTTCAGACGCTAGTTATACCGTAAAAATCCTTATTAAGCCCCTGGCCCCCTGGCCCCCTGTTCCCCCGTGATGAAAGCCCACTCAGTTCACAAGCCAACCCAAATCTCCTTACGAACTTGTATAAGCTAAGGGTTTTAACGTGGGATTTTCCAGTATGGCTTTAAGTAAATTGTGATACGGCTGCTGCAGATGAGCGCATTCATGATAAAAATGCTTTCTGTTATAAGAACAAGTTGGAAAATAGTGCTAAGTCTATTTATAAGCTTATGAAGTAATTTCGTTATTTCCGTATCGTTCTGCATAACAAGGACGTGGCCGGGAACTCTCAGAAGGGTAGTCCAATGAGAAATAAGACTGGGGTTTGGAGGGATCTGATTTTAGAGATTTTCTATGAAATGTTTTGTATTGGAGGGAAAGGGAAGGGGGGAAGGAGACTGCTCCTGGCCAGCTACTTCGCTAATGTATACCATGCATTGTAAGTTAGAATGAATTAAAATGGCAACAAAACGATCTGATTAGAGCTTGTTTGTGTCGGTACTTAAAAGCCCGTTCCGTCATCTATTACTGTTGGACCGGATCGGATCTATTGGTACATCGTCCAACATCGGGGCTTTAATTATTGTGCAGTTGTTTTTGATCCTTCCAAGGAAGGTTATCGTGCAAGAAAAAAAAGATCCGCTTTCATATATTATTAATGTTGAACGGATGAGCTCATGCAGTAGGGTTCTGTGTGATCGAACGACTTTCTGTGTTCTCTTCAGATTTGTCAGTTGCATAGAAGGTCTCGGTTTGCTCAGGATTTGACGAAGGGATAATGCGCGCGAAACGTCGGCTTTACAACATGCCTTGCGGCGAAAAACATACCGCATTAGCTTTTGTTGGTCAAACCATACGTCCGATATTAAAGAGAGATGAAGCAAACTTCAATTGGAAAATATTATTTCCTTTTGACCTTCCGTGAACCGTGTATACTGTATTTTATTGCTTATGAACCACGATAAATATTTAAAACAACAATTGCTCTGTTTTATTTTTACGTGTTGATTTTAACTATTTGTGGTACGAGATAAATTTGGTGTGTAGTTCGTTTTTGCTGTTGACCTACAAGTGTGGAAATACGGTTAAACGCACAGTCGTTCGGTAAATGCTACGGGATCGTCCATGCACTGGCTTTAACCTTCTTGAAACTGGTGCTAGCATCTGATTGGTTGCTTTAAAGATCGGCTGTCGCCAGAAATAGCATGCAGAAAATGCTACTTTTACCCACACCGACTGCATTTAGTCCAAGTTGCAAGATTGTTGTAAATATTACAGAACGCGTCCAAAAGATACAGTTGTGAAATATATTAAATGCAGTTTGTTGTGACGTCACATGACTCAGTTTTTCCCTGGGTGCACCAAGTTCTTGACTATCCCCCACGCACAAGGGTACGGACTCGCAATCTGTATTAACAACGTCAATTTTTTTTTGGTTTTAAGGCTAAACGCTCTTCGGCAATCTTGAAAATTCCCGCCGTAATTGTTTTTGAAGTGCTGTTTTGCACGTTGAAAATGTCAGTTGTATATAATGTAGAATTGACTGTGTATAGGCTGTTCCCAACATTCGACTAAACTATATTCTGAGGTGTTGATGCATCTACTTGAACGAACGGCTCTGTACAAATCTTATGAGTTAACGAAAGAACAAAACTGTTCTTGCCTGTTGCGATATATAACAACCATCCTTTCTATTTTTAAATACATACTGGTAACATTCCTTATCAAAAAAAAATTACAACTTCGTCAATGCTGATTGGTCTTTAAATCTCTATTATTAATTTGTCTGTCAACACTGAGCTTGTTATCGGATAGTGATACTATCCGACTACAAGTTTATTATCGGACACCTGAATGAACCAATCACAATCTGAGTTTGGCTCGTGAGCCAATCACAAGTACGTCGGTAAAGACTCGCCATGACAATGAAAACTCGCCTCTTGGAACAAGCAAAACGGAGCATTTTTTCTCTGTCAATAATTTCATTTCTTTAAAAATAGCAGTGAGTTCTACTCAAAGGAGATTGGCAAAACCGGCGTCTTTACAAACAAAGCAAAGTATTGGTAGTAGCTTTTTCCAAAGACCAAACTTCCACAAGCACAAAGGGATCAACCATTTCAACCTAAACCGGTTTTGGTCGGATTGGTTGAAAATACCAATAGAACGTGTTTCAACCTTTTTTGGTTCCAACCATTTCAACCTTCATTTGAGCGGGTTGAAATGGTTGATCAACCAAACCAACCAAAAACGGTTTTTTCCCAATAAAACACAAAAAAACTCGACCAACCCAACCAACCAAAAATGGTTGATCCCAATAGAACACGGCCTAAAGTTGGGACTTGAAAAAAACTGTGGCTTCGCGGTCGTCCGATTTTGTTATCACTCATGATTACAGACCGAATCGGAGTCCAGTCCTATTACCATTACTTATTAATGTATCGGCCAGATGTTCGTTCTCAAACACAGCACGTTTTGAGATTTTGGCTGTTTTTCGCATGCAGCGTTTTTCCCCAAACTAATACCTCCAAAAAAGAGTTTTAACAAGATTGCCCCAGTTGAAAACGGATTATTCTATGAATACAAGTTCTCGAATCATGTATCTATGACTCGAGTGATACCCTTGAACTCATTTTCGGCATATCCTTGTGCTGATTTTAATACCATCGAGAATTAACATGCCGATTTCAACGAATCAAAAAGGAGTCATATTATACTCGGGATGTTTTTGTTTTCGAGAGTTACTGTCATGTTGCGCGCGTTTTTTGAAAGAACGAATCTAAATTAAAGCATTTTGGGTTTTCTTTAACAATGTAACTTGCCAAACAAACGAATCGCATACTCGTCCAAAATTATCTGAGGCTCATACAAAAAGAGCGTATTTCGGCTGGTTGTTGTCTATGACTGCGGTGAAAAAAAAGTTGTGAATATTATTCGAGAACATATTTAGTCATGAGATGCTGTTCGTCGTCTTTTTAACAAGCTTGACGCGACCGTTTACAATGACAATTACGCGTCCTTACGCAAGTTTTGTCTACAAACAATGAGAAGAATAAACTTTTACTTATGAGCATCCAATCAGGGAACGCCAAGTTCAGGATAACAATGCAAGAGTTGAACTTTAACGTGCCGAGGTGAACTGGTTTTAAGATTTTGTTTGAACAAATCGTTATGGAGTAATTTGGGCACAGTTTGTGATCCGGATCTCTTGCGCATGCAGCATCCGAACCGAAACCCCTTAAATATTTGCTGATATTGGCGTGGGTACATACAAGGAATACATACGGTAAAGAAGAACGCAAAAATTATGTTTTGTTTCCACATGTACGTTGCAGAGATCGCAAATACAAAGCCCGTATACAGCTGTAGAGGGGGTGTAGTTACAAATTATATAGAGCATTTCAGCATACAACACGGTGTGACTGTCGCTTCAGTTACGCGATCCTGTCAGCCTGTGGTATTGACATACAACATCGGTAATGTGTAAATGAAATGTTAAGCAGAAAAGATATCTGAAAGGTTTTCAGGAGTTTTTATATTGTCTGTCATATAACTTCGCGTTTGTTTACCATTCTCTTGAGTCTTGGTTTGCATCTTGCTTGTTTACCGTTAATGCTCTGAACAAGTTTTGATGGCCAGTATTGAACCCTATCAGACGGTAAAGTAAACTTGAGGTTTAGAAAGCTTTTTCACTGGTGAAATGCCGCCAGTACATGTAGTAGATTGAACAACTACTGATCCAGTGTCCACTCATTAATTGCTATGTTAATATAGAGATGAACATTTTATATGTACGGACATGCAACAAAAACCTGGTAACTAAACGATCTGAGTCATAAACTTAAAGGTGTTCGCAGAACATTTTACACTTGAAGTGTTTTTCAGCAATGCAAAGTCAGCCGTATTACCAAAATCAAGTATATTTTAAAATTCTGTGAAGATCAACCACTCTTAACCGTGCACTCATATTGATATCTGCCTTCAGTCTATTATAAGTGTAAAACCCTTTATCTTTTCATACTAGATTAGCTGGACTATATTTTTGACTTCCACATGATATTTTATGGCCGATCGATTTAACAGCTATGAGGGATTGAATCACCGTTTTTGCATGCAACCGGTTAGTTCAGCAAAAGCAAACGTTGAACCCTTACCTATTTTCGGAGTTTCGAAGTATCATAGGCCCGTTTTTGACGAGAAACGGACGAATTCTTGCGGTTGACTTGGTGAGAAATTATCAACATGTATGTTATAAGTATTTTTCTTTGTCCGGCTAAGAATATACATGGAGTTTTTTAACATCAAAAATGCGAACCGACCAGTATTGCAAGTTGTAAAAAGTTTTTTTTCAATATTGTTTGTGAACTTGCGCTAATAGTCTTGACACCAAAATTTTCTGACATATCTGGAACTAAACTGAAAGGCATTACTTGTTTCACGGATTCAGTACTGACAGCTTTTGATAGAACAGGACTTTTGCGTTCAGTTTGGTGGTAAGTTTGTTTTGTAATATTTAAACTTGTGCAACTTGTTTAGGTTCTTCTTAGAAAAGAAGACAAAGTTTCTGTAACTTCTATAAACTAAGTTCTTTCGCAGCCAGTTTTAGTGGGCTTTGGAAAATATCCTACAAATCAAAACACTTTGGAAACGCAATGACAGTTTTACAGCCGCACTTCAGAAGATTCCATTTGAGACTTTAAGTTTAATTGACAACTTTAGAAGCCAACTCATTTGAATTGAAAAATTGGTACTTTGCGACCTCAAACTGAATAAAGACCCGCAATTCGATGGCCGCTGAGTAAGGGGCTAAAAAATGTTCAAAAAGAGCGCCAGTCCCCTTGACCCGCCGATTGAGTCAGGATACATCAGCTGAGCAAATTACGTACACTCGTGGCATTCTCGGTAACAGTCGGGCTTTTTTCCAAATTTTAGATGTCAACTGCAATGACTTCCAGCCTCTAAAGTGCGACGCACTATATTTCTTGACGGCCTTTTCTCGTGTTTTTAGTTCCAAATGTGAACTGCAAATTGATTTTCTAGGGCCACCAGTCTTAACGAATATTATTCCGGCAAAGTCAAAAGCGTTTTTACGGTGAAATAGGAACCATCGTTTTTATACGCATGTCGGTCTGCATTGGTTCTTACGACGCTCGTGATTTTTTTATTCAAATGTGTTTCTGTTTCCCTTTATCACTATTTATAATTTTATTTTTTTAAAATGAGACTGTCGTAAGGCGTAGTTCGACTTCAGTTAACAATGCATCAACTGATCATCAGTTTTTCAGCCCAGTGCCTTCCTTAATTTGTCAGTTTGGCACTGACCCATGCGTAGAACAGCAAGACGCTCAAGTGCCGATCGAGCCAGCATTGTTAGCAGAGGGAATTGCATCATGTTTTCTGCTCGCTTTAAATGTTGAAACACGTCGCGGGCCGGAAAGCCAATAAATGTAAGATTAGAAGGCGGAGATTTCAAAATCAATATCAAAAAGGGCTATTTGTGTTCTGATCTGCGTCAGTGAAAGAGTTTTATTGCTTCATAGTATTTATTTTTAAAAGAGCATTTTTAGCCAAGTTTATTTTTGCGCAGGGTTGATGCTTTACCATGCTGATCAAAACAAAGTTATTCTAGTTTATAACTTAGTAAAAACGCACTTTTAAGAGTATACTGGTATACATGTATCTACAAACAGCGGGAAGGGCCTTTTAGCTCAATTAAGTTAAACACAAAACAACTCCCGCCTAAAACTAACTCAAAGTCAAAGAGCGAACAGTGCGATGTGACATCAATTTTGCTTGTCTCGGCGAGGCCATTGCAAAAGACAAATATAGAGATCTAAAGTCCAGTAGGTTGGCGGCACACATACGTAGCAACAGGCCTTTTCACACTAGAATCGAAAGTAGGTCTAGAGTAGGTTCTTCCCTCCATCCTACTTTTGGACGTGGTGTTTGCTTTACAAAAACGTATTCACACTCGCAATTAAAATGTGTCACGTATAAGTAATTGTCAATAAAAATACCATTTCGAGTTCTCAGAGAACGAGAACGTCAACGAGAACGTTATAAAACAATAGACTTAATTACAGAGCACAACAGCTTCACGTTGGAATGCTACCAGTTGGCCGTGTGGTGGTTATCCAACTCATAATTAACCAAAAGTTGACAGGTTTTTTAAAATTGCTTGTTTGATCCGGAGGTGTGAAAGTAGGATCGTAAGACTGGTCCGATCAGTCTTTGAAGTAGGATGCGGCTCTTTTGATGATGGCGACTTTAAACATTAGGCCTACTAAATCTCCATTTACACACAAAGTAGGGTCAAAGTACGATGTGGGCCTATTTTGGACCTACTTACGATTCAGGATTCGACTTGTAATTGCGTTTACGCGCCTTACGCAACCGCTCACGCAGACGCAAGTGCAATGAAAAAAAGTGTGAACCAAGGGAACGCAACGTAGGGCATCCAGGGTAAAGTGACGCAACGTCGGACATCCAGGGTAACGGATGCAAGTGTACAAAGAAAATGGGAGACGCACAAGTCCTGTTTTCTTGTGCTTGCCTTGCTCTTGCGCCTGCACTTGCTCCCCAAGGAAAATGTAAACTCAAGTCTCACACAGAGACAGCTGCGCGTACGTGCCCGATTTGCTTGCGTCGCTTGATGTCCCCGACATCAGTCTTACGCATGTGCCTGCGCTTGTGTCTCAAACAAGTGGGCAGCGGTTTTGTCACCTCTGTATATGCACTGTCATTAGCAAAAAAAATATATAGTTGCCTTTTCGAACAGTTTACTTAAGAAAATGCAAGATAACACATTTTCAAATTAGGCATACAGATGAAGAATTAATTAGATCAAAGAAATGAAATACGCAATGAACGATCAAGTTCTACCGTTAATTAAATTACTTTAATTTGCAATTCACATATGTTTTTACCTTTGATACAATTCCTTCTTATCTTAAAACATGTCGGTTTTCTACCTTACAACATTTACCTTCTTGTAATTTTGTTCGAGATAAGAAACTTTCCACTAGTAGAAATTGATGCTGCATGTATATTGGCTTTATAATAGTCTTTGTTTTTTTTATGACGTGCTTACAACAAATTTACTTTAATAACTCAAGGCCTTTTCGGCCAGCTGCCAGCTTTGGTTCAGTATACAATTATAGTAAATCTGCAAGCAATGTTTATGAATGCTGTTCTCAAAATTTTGTAGATTTGTTAAAGAAAATTTTATCATTTTTGATCAGCTAAAGTCATTTCAATTTTTATGTTTCTTATTATAGGAGGGAAATTGCATTTTGTCATTTTTTGCTTCAAAACTAAAAGCAGACCTTGATTATATCCTTCACTCTGAACGATCCACAGTTTAAATTTTCAGTACAGAATTTAAAAACTCAAAATCCAAAAGTATAAAGACCGACTGCTATCATTGCTGGAAGATAGTACAAAGACTGCAGAAAAAATACATAATATTACTATCATTAAATCGCATTCGTCAGCAATCAATGCATCGGTTTCTGTGGTGTTCGTTTCGTTCGCGGTACTGAGATGGTCGGTCAAACTATTTTAAAAATGCACGTCATACAAAGGAGTGAAGTAGGTAACAGTTTGTTTTTGACAAGACGAAAACAATGAGTTCAGTAAGGAAATATACCTGGCCTGTTTAGTGTTAGATTTATATTTACGCGGCTTAGAATTTCTGGAGTGTTTGCTTGCCACTGAGTTGTTTATAACTTGTGATTTTTTTAAAATTATGTTTTAGATTTAAAAATATGTATCTTTAATATGAATGTCAGTTATAATGGTGTTCTCGTGATTTTCTACTACTTGAATGCCCTTGACAAACAATACCTTTGTTGCTGTTTTTTAGTTCGGAATTTTCTTGTACGTCCTGTTGAGATGAAACGAACGAAGAAACTAAATTAAACAGCAGTGTTTCAACGTCAAATATGAAAATATGAACTAAAACCGTTGAAACTATTATGTGGCTGTAGGTGTGAATCATTTCAGTTGAGAACGCTGATTTAGAAAATCTATTTTACTCTACTGGAATTCTTAATTGAAATTAAGACGACAGTAAACTCTGTATCTGTGATTCGCCTTTTATTTTTAAATGGATCTATATATCTATATTATTTGCTTTTTTACATTTTTTAGCTGTGCTATCATTTCAGTTTTTTGCGGTGGAAGGACGGCGCCATTGATGGATGATATACTTATCAGTTCAATCAATATATTAAAAGCATTTTTTCTATCATAATCCAATTTTCTTGTTGTATTTGTAGAAGTTGCATGATATAAAGATCAGAAACATTTGAACTTCTGAATGTACTGAAATCCAAATTGTTTCCTATTTTGGTTTTAGTTTGGTTCATCATCGCCTCGTCGACCTTGCCGTGCGATTTGAAAAAGGGCCGATGTTTTCTCTTGCTGACGCAGTTCTGTATTCTTTTGTTTGTGTACGTGGCTAAGTCAGTCTACATTCGAGTGCGCCATACAGATGATACTCGATACATGCCCGACTGGCCGGTGCAAACCGCTCTTGATCTTTCTATTAAACTACCTTGTATTTTGCTCGAAAAAGACTTAGCACTGTTCGGTATCGCTTGCTGAACATCGCGGAGCTCGTAAATTGCTACATGTTCACACGCCGCTACTCAGACCATAGTTCATAGAACTAACTGGTTATGAAGCTCAACAACTTCAAAAGGAGTGTACAAAGTTGCTTTGTCTTAGGTTGAACGAACCGTGACAGTGCACATTCTTTGTTCAATACGTGTGATCACAAATATTCTTACTGGATAGTTTCAACACCTTTTGTGTTTTGTTCACCGTCAAGGCCAACGAACAAATGAGATAGAAAGAACAAAAACCAGGAACAAAGAAACTGGCCGAGTTTCATAACCATTTCGCTCTATTAACTATGCTCAGACTCAGGGTATGCATCCGTGTGTATGTGTATAAACCTGTTCAACAGGATGGGGGGGCATGGTATGACAACTCTGTGCAGACATGGCGTGCTGAAACGGCCGCAAGTGTGAGAATTGTTGTATTATGTTGAACTTTGACCAGAATTACCTGCCGCGGGCATGCAACCATGACGTTCGTGGAGTTGTTTTGCTTGATACACATGTGAGCTTGTCTTCAAGACGGCCACATTGGTAGTCTTTGATTACACTGTCACATTTCATATCAGCTGACAAACTGTTATTGTTTGCCTTTTTTAGAACAAAGCTGAAACGTATTAGAGTGCGAGGGTTGTAAATTCTCCGAGCTGAATACCCAAGAACTCGGACAGAAACATGACGACTTCATCAAACAACGGCATAGGCGCAAAACTGGCCAACTCAGCTAACGGTTCGCGAAACGGCCTTGAAAAGTCAGAACCTCTTCTCGAGAGCCAGGGAAACGCCACAGTTAAGATGGAGAAAAACCTAGGACTGATGAACGCCATTGGCCTCATCGCGGGAACAGTCATTGGCTCAGGGATATTTGTGTCGCCGACCGGTATTCTGGGCATCACTAACTCCATTGGGACCTCGCTTTTCATATGGTTTGGCTGTGGGGGACTGGCTCTGTGTGGAGCTCTTTGTTACGCTGAATTGGGGACAATGATTCGCAAGTCTGGTGGTGAATACGCGTACATCAAGACCGCGTTTGGTTCAGTACCTGCCTTTCTCCTTGCCTGGACCTCAGTGTTGGTCATCAAGCCTGCAATTGGGGCTATCGTGTCCTTGATTTTTGCGGAGTACTTGTTGAAACCGTTCTTTCCTGACTGTGCGATTCCGTTAGCTGCTATGAAGCTGGTGGCTTGTCTTTGCTTACGTAAGTAATGTAATTTTTATTTGTTTATATCTTTAAGACTTTGTGCTTGTCATGAACGTCATTGTGCATTGATGAATAATCAGTAAAAGTTGCTAAAACGGATAGAGGGTAGTCATAACATTGAAAAATCAAAGAGCTTTTGAAATAAGTTATATAATAATGTAGTCATAATATTGAATAATAAAAGAGCTTTTGAAACTAGTTATATAATTAGAGCCTTTTTCATCGCAGTTTGGCATCGACGGAAAATAAACGTTTTTGGATTGGTACAAAATAGCCCGGGTTTTCCCTTAGCAGACATCAGTAGCAAGTGTTGCCGGCAAACGAGCAATCGCAAATATTCCATTGTTCATTACATTAAAAAAACCCCTTCAATCTGTGACAATTATTTGAAACGTATCGGCTGGTAAATGATTTCGTTATAGATTTAGGTTAACAAAACGGTTTATTAAAACATCTTTAAAAGTAATTAATGATCTGCTGGGAAGCTAACATCTGCTTGCAGATGTGCCTGAAATCATTATCTTTTATTTATAGTTTTCGGAAATGTATTAATCTTGTGTCGGATTCATAAGAGAAACAAGTACTTAGATATTATTTAAACCGAACATGGAAAAGTTTCCACATCAGTTTTCTTAATAAATTGGCGGATGATAAAAAAAAGTCAACTTCGTTTGCCTTTCTTAGCCAGTTGGCTTTTAAATTATGATTATATTCTGGGAGAATTAGCTTTCATGAAATGTAATGCATTTATTGATTAGTTAGTTTGTTCATTTATTTATTTATTTACTTATTTACCTATTTATTTACTTATTTACTTATTTATTTATTTATTTATTTAATTATTTATTTATTTATTTTATTTATTTACTTATTTACCTATTTATTTACTTATTTACTTATTTACTTATTTATTTATTTATATATTTATTTAATTCTTTCTTTCTTTCTTTCTTTCTTTCTTTATCATTTAGCCGGTAATATATCTATGCTTAGTATGCGTCTATCGAATTATGGATGCGCGTGGGAAGTTGGGAGAACACGAGAGAAGCGTTTCAGTGGCACGAGGCGAAACCGATCGCTTCTCTGGCTTCTCGAGTGCTCTCCCAACTTCCCAAGTACATCCATACGGCTCGATCGATAAACACACAGCTAAAAGCTGGACATTTCATTTTAAAACATTGCCACTTAATTCCGTACTGTAAAAGAACCCCTAGCTTATGGTAACCGACAGGGCTGTTTTGCTTTACAAATAGTAGTTCACTCCTATTGCAAAGTTCGATCGTCCCCATGGTCACTTTCAATTATTACTTTTTTTTCTACCCAGAAGTCTTTTCGAAAACATCTCTTTGATACTTGATTAGCCAGATATCAGCGCTTTTGTTTGTTTTGGTTTAAAACGCACGCCCCGAGATTTAAGACGTAAGCGCACTCCATACATAACTTGCGCAAATGATAGGCAGCACATTGCTCGGCCAGAACTGCACAAAGGGGCGTGCTCAGAATCGGCACTCACGAAACTAAAACACGCATGGACAAACACGCACACCTATATGTAGAGTAACTGTACAGTAATTTTTCCACGTTACAAAACCAGCTTAATTTAGTTTTAACTCATGATGTATTATTTGAACAACAACACTGGTACTTCACAAAGTATATCTCATATATCTCAATTTGACTCAATACACGTAAACTGCGATGATTTTACGTGTGATAATATTTGTTACTTTGACAACATCCACTTTTGCTGTTGGCATTTAATCGTTTATTTGTAGTTTTGTTAATAACAACATAACACGTAGATATACGTGTAGATATATGGAATTTGCCTTCTTATGTTCTAAACCGATATCGCGATCGTCAGAGAGTATCGATTTCAACACTATACTCGAAGATAAGCTCCGTGTGCCAACGTGTTAGTCTCCATTAAGGGGTGGTAGTCAACCCTTCAAGTGTGCCCAAAACCATTTCAATTTGGAACACCTAAAAGCCACTTGGCACAAATAATCCCTGACTTAAGATGCTCAAAGTTTGATTAAAAAAATTGTATTTCATGGAATGGTTGCCATGGAAACGGCCTAAAAAGAAGCTACAAAAGCATTTTTGTGGCAACAACAACTCCAGTTATATCTAACATAAAAAGCCAATTCTTAGAAAAAAATTAGCAATGAATAGGTAGTTTTGTGTTCTATCAAATAATTCAAAAGAGTTGGTAAAAATAGGCAGTTTCCATGGCAACATTCTCAAAAATTGCCGAAACAAAAATTTCTCTATTCATTCCATTAAAGGTATACTTAAACTGTCACACACCAAAACTGAGCCAAGCACATTTGTCAAATACTGTTGCCTATTAACTATTCCCAACAAACTCTTAAAATGCCATAATAGTCAATTTAAAGATAACTGCTTTCAAAAAAGCCAATGTTTTTGTCCCTCAATTCATGGCTTGGGTCAATTCTCATACATGCAAAGTTTCAACTTAAAATTTAAAAAAAATTTGGCCTCGAATTTGTTGTAAATTGTTCTTTTAAGATCAAAATCTCATTCAGTCTTAAAAATGTTGCCTAACTCAATTTTAAAGTGCATTTAAGCTTTATATTTCCCTTGTATGCTTTTTTTTCTTTGTAATCTGCATATTTTCAATGTTCGGGTCATAGATCAGCCACAAAGCAAACTTCTGCAGCTGCTAAACTATAATCATCTTTGGCAGACTCACTTGGCCTTTTCCGAGTGCTTTTTTCATTGTTTCTGTTGCCTATTAATGGAATTTCTGGCTCTGACTCTAAACCAAAAGCACCAGCATGATAGGCAGCTGTCTTGTTTTTCTTTGCTTTGGTATTTTTATGTCTGAGCTTCTGCCACCGTACCTTGTATTTGGCACTTATCTTCTGGGAAGCAGCCCGCAATTCTTTAATGCACGTGTGCAAGCCTGGGTGCGAATAAGTTGTAGACATTAAGGGAAACTACAAGACATATGGGTACACAAAATGAAGAAAGATACTAAATTTCCATACATGAGCTACTCTTCATTAAAGTTTAAAAAAAAAACCGATATGCATTGAAAAGAACAATAAAGATTTGGTCAAGTTTACTTGTTAAAATCTGGTTGCCATGGCTACATGAAGTACCTTAATGGTGTGCCAATTAGAAAAAAAAACCAAAAACGTTTTAAAGTTTGAAATGGAGCCAAACAAAATGTTCGCAAAACTTCTTAATCACGTTGTTCTACCTTTTGCTGACTGGGTTGAAACAGGTAGGCTTCGACTTCCTGTAACACTAATAACCTCAGCCCCGAAGCATATTGATCACGTAATCAACTTTCATACCATACTAAAAAACACCTATCAATGCCAAGCCAAAGGGGTGAGGACTGGGGAGGAGGGTGGAGGGGTTGTCGAGCATAGTGGTGTATTTAACAGCTATAACCTGACCTGCATGGCGGGAATATTTGGCCGTTTAAAAGAATTTCTGACAATCGGTTTTTACAGCGAATAAGTCACTCATTCGTCAATTCGACTGTTAGTGTTTGTCCAGGGTTGGAAAAAACTCTTGTCTAAGTTCAGATGCTCACCTAAGCCAGGGCTCTTTTCCTTTCTAACCCCCTCCCCTTTCACCCTCC
>JAOBYE010298874.1:0-15670 GCA_025403585.1 Parazoanthus swiftii | reverse complement strand
ATATAAAGTGTGTTACCGTGTTATTAATACGATTACGATTGCTTAACAATACAATTGCCTCAGTTTAACTAATTATTAAGGTATAGAAAGGCATCTACAACTTTTAAGTTAAAACTCTAAATCAGTGTGCGTTTGATTGTTTTAGATATCAACGAGTGCTGGACAAGTGCTCTTGCCCCGGTTCATAGCAAAAACGCTCACAACTGTCACGCTAACGCCAACTGTTCCAACACCAAGGGCTCGTTCTATTGCACCTGTCATACGGGATACTCGGGAGATGGGGTGAGCTGTGTCGGTAAGTGTTTAGACGGCTGGGTTTCACCATTTGAATGATATTTTATTGAGGGAATGTGCGATTCAAATAATAACACAAATCCTTTTCGCTTAATTTTGTGAAAACTCTTTCTGAACTATGATTAATTTCAAAGTCATGTATGCATACGTGATAGGTATAAACTTCATTACATGTCTTTGATGTTTTTCAAGTTACATTAAACAGTCAAAGAACCTAATATGTTGTCCACACAAAACAAAGATGTTTTGTAGTGTATAAGTTGCAAAAACGGCAGAACCCTTTACTAGCTTGTAGGTTTTGTATATCTTTAGCATCTGTTTAAATTCAGATATCGACGAGTGTTCACCAGGGGCGGTTTCTGAGAAGTATAAATACTTAAAACACAACTGTCACGCTGACGCCAACTGTACCAACACCAAGGGCTCCTTCTACTGTACCTGTCATACGGGATATTCAGGAGATGGGGTCACTTGTTTGGGTAGGTAATTCTCGGACAGTGGTATTTCTTTAGTATATCCTCTCGCTATACAATTTGCGAGCTTTAATTTAACCAATATTTTATTAAAAATGTACTTTTTTTTTTTTTTTTTAAATTTAAAATTTATTGCATAAATATATTTTTGAGTTTTCCAATTGGTGATTTTTCGATACAATATTGGAGTTACACGGTGGAAATTAACAGACAGTAGCAATCTGTTTGAGCTTCAGACCATAAAGTCTTTCACACACATAAGTTTCCAGGTATAAGTAAAAGCGTATTTAAAATCTATCTAAAATCTGTGAACACTGCCACAAATTTACTATATGGCTGCCACAAATCCTTTAATACTAGATATCAACGAATGCAAACAAAGTTCTTCGTCACAACAAGAGCTCCAACATAATTGTCACGCTGAGTCCAACTGTACCAACACCAAGGGATCGTTCTACTGCACCTGTCATACGGGATACTCAGGAGATGGGGTCTCGTGTGTTGGTAAGAAATAGCTAAGATTCTGCTCAGTGGTTTTAAAAGGTAAACAAGTACAGTCGTTTGTTTACTAATACCGAAGGTAGAGGCAACTAATCCATCTACTAAACACTGATTGAAACAATCACAATATTTTGTATCAACCGTGTCCAAAGTAAAATTGTCTTAGCATTCAACGTTTTCTCCGAAAACAACAACTGCTGACTTATAATTAGTTGATGACGATAACATTGTGAACTCTGGAAATAGAGTCTCCACCATGCAGCTATCACCACGCTAGCGCTTTGAAGGTAGTTATTTGAAGCTAGTTCAACCAATTAAAATGAGAAAAATTTTGGAAATGAACTATAAATCATTTACTTACCCAGAGAGGCAAAAATAATGACTAGAAAACTTATTGGTGATGGTTTTGATAACAATTACCTACCAAGTGCTAAAGAAACACGCAGGAAGCGATGAAGACACAAACACATCAGAGAAAACGCAACAGTTGTTAACTTTAAGTAACTTGTTCTCACCCAGATATTGATGAATGCAAAATCGACGAGATTCCTACTAAGTACAAACACCTGTCCAACAAATGTCATGCAGACAGTACGTGTGTCAATACAAAGGGTTCATACTACTGCACATGTAAAGTAGGCTACAAGTGGAACGGATTCGATTGTGCTGGTATGTACTTTTCACACTGATTGGCTACCTGCCGAGTTGCCTTGATTATTACGTTATATAGTAATTTCAACCCAAAGTAATGCCCATATGGAGCCTTCATTATGGTTAAAGGGTCTTTCATAGGCTTGTTATTGATCAGAATAGGGAATGTTGTGGTTTGGTCTGATGGAAATGATAAAAGTGGGTGGGAAATTCACTGCGCCTTCCCGCCCGCATAGTTAAGCATAGATGCTCGTAAGCCGTGTTGAGAAGGAGACCTCCTGTTTCTAGAGTTTATATATCTTTGTTAGTAAATGACACTGATCATGCAAAGGTGGTTTTTGCAGATATCAATGAGTGTGGTGTTGGGGTTCACAACTGTCACGTCGACGCCAACTGTACCAACACCAAGGGCTCGTTCTATTGTACCTGCCATACAGGATATTCGGGAAATGGGATCATGTGTGCAGGTTAGAAATGCTTATTTTCTTTTATTTTACTGTATATTTTTCTTGCGTGTTACAAAAGATGTGTTTGTAGGTCTAAACTGTTGCCGTTTTTCTTACTAGAAGCCAGTTTATTTAAACGTTTTGCAGACATCAACGAGTGCGAAAGAAATTCTCTGTCCCAGATCCATTCTCATCTGTCACATAACTGTCACACTAATGCCAACTGCACCGACACGAAGGGTTCATTCCATTGCACCTGTCACACGGGATATGCTGGAGATGGCTTCATCTGCAGAGGTAAGTCTGTTCCTAAATATAGCAAACACCGGCGGTAATTGAAAGCAAGCCCTAAATTACTCTTAAAGTGTTATTTTTGAGGCCACTAAACTACAATTTAAGCTTGTTTTCCTATGTTTGATCGTGGATTACACTATCCATGTACGTGTAGAAAACAAAAATTACGGGATGATATGCGCTAACGCAGGAAGAATCGGACAGTAACAGTGGCGCTACTTCAATAGGCACTTTGCAGCTAGAGATCACATGGTACAAAATACGCCATACTGGAATGCAAAAGAATGTATAAGACTCCACTGGGAAATAAAAAACAAAGAAAAATCACACTTTTCTAGTTAATTGTGTTTTGTTTTTGAGTCTTGTACATTCTTTTGTGTTCCAGTTTGGCATATTTTGTACCATGTGATTTCTAGCTGCAAAGGGCATATTACAAGTATCGCTAGAGCATATGAACAATAATAGTACAAAATATTAATACAACTGTAAAAATACAAGTATGATAACAGATATAACGCGAAGGAGTTCAAACAATATGAGTGACTTACTAGGCATGTTGGTTTTTTGTTCATAACATTCATATACCTTAAAACCAGCAATTATTTGGAGATTAGTTTAATCCTGACTATATTCTAAGTAAAGATATCAACTGTGACTGTGACTAGGAATGTATCAATAAGACTACTTCTTGGAAGATATTATGCAGTACTAGAGACAAGTATGCGCTTTTCGTCTTCTATTTCGTCTAACTGACGACACATCCTATCTATTCTGATATTGGAAGTTTGTGCATCTCCCAGTTTCAAGAAATAGCTTGTGGTTACTTATTCGAAATGTATTAAATTATTTTCTATGATAAACATTGGTAGTTTCCAAGTGCCTTTGACATGCTGTGCACGTTGTGGCACATTAGGGTTGACAGCGCTGTGACAGCAATAGAAAGCGATGGCAATTTACAACATAACGGTAGACACACTAGTGGAACGGCGATAGCAAGCGGCAGTACTGTTACAGCGATGTTACTACAATTATTTTATGAGCGTGCACATCACTGCCACCGCTGTCACAGCACTATCAGGTACCATCAGCGTGACAAATTAATGGTATCATTATCATTGTCACAATTAGTGCCACTCTCTATCCTCAGTACCAATTATATAAGACTATCAGTTTGTTTAGGCGTACGTAACATAACTTGTTCTTAGCAACTGGTTTGCCGACAGCAATAATATTTGCTTTAATAGCTTATAGCACGCTTCCGATGAGTTCTCCATTTCCAAGAACGTTTCCCAGAACGTTTCGACTACAGACTAAACTAAACCTAACTACCCAAACCTTTTACTAATATGCACGTATTATACCGTAGTAGTTGTATCAGGCTGTTAAAATGAGGGTGTGATTAGTATCAATTTTCAAAGACTATCGCGGATTTATATCGTGCGGAAAGCTTTATTTAGGCAAAGAAATAGTTGACCTAATGTTTGAAGTGAAGTAACCAATCATACAAATATGTTTTTTTGTCTAATATCGTGATAAAAGCACAAAAAAAAAATCAACTCTGGAATGTGTATTCAGTTTTCCCTTCCCAAACTTCCAGGGCAAAAATTTTGAAAAAGTCTTTCATTGCACAAGGAAAAATCAAAATTAGGATAGTATATTTTGTTTTGCTGCCACCTCTTCCCTTAGGTTTATTGTTTTTGTGAGCTTTTATGACTATCATTTATCTTCAGAGTAAGTCAGGTTTCTAAAATACATGTACTTTACTGTTCTCTGTTTGTGCATAATAATTGTTGTTAGACAAATGATTTTAGGAACTCGTAAAATCTGACTCCAACCGGTATTAAAGAACTACTTAGTGTTCAAAGAGTTTTGGAGCCAGAAGGAAAAAGTGAAAAGTTTTGAGTGCCGTCGCGATTGTTGTCAATCTTGCCGGTTTTTGGTTTCACAACTTTACATAATTGAATCGCATTGATTGTTCTTGTTTATATAGATATTGATGAATGTGCGACTCGTACTCACAACTGTCACGCTGACGCCAACTGTACCAACAGCAAGGCTTCGTTCTTCTGCACCTGTCGCACGGGCTACTCAGGGGATGGGTTCGTTTGCAAAGGTGAGGAGTTGTGATACTGAGTCATACCTTTAATAGTTGTTCAAACACGACTTTCCAGGTTGTTTTGCAGGAGATATAATGATATAAATGTGGTAAGATAAACGGTGCTCTAAGAACATCTCAAGTAACCTTACTGGTTACCCACTCACTTTTTGTTTTGCGAGAGACTAACTTTTCCTTTGTATTTTTATAATTTGAATTGTATTTTAAATGCGAATTCATACTTAAATACTTTCTTATCTCTGATGAACCCAAAATATGCTTTTGCATTGGCTGCAGGAGTAAAATGTCGAATGTTCGTATTTTGAGGACTCTTGAATTAAATGCATGTAAAAGAACTGGATCTTACGCCGAGAACATCTTGTTGCTTTAGCTGTGTTACGTCTAAAAGTTCGTTCTTCTCAAACGATAAACTGCGAGGTTAGATTCCTGAAATTAAGTTTTATTGAAATTGTAGAAGAATACACTATTGAAGAGCTAATGAATTTACGAGACAATGACTTAAAAGTTTTTTTTTTAAATTTTAATGCTTTCCCTGCTTCTTTGCTTTCCAGTCGCTTTATTCGTAAACAAAAGTACTTCGTGTACGAGTTGGACGTTTACCGGCTTCTTTATGAACATTTGGACAGATTTTGGTTATTTATACAAGAAAATTGAAGCTAATTTCAAGATGCAATTACCAACAAAGTACCAATAAATGTAGGTAATTGTTTACAGAAATTTCCTGACCAATCTATCCTGTGTTATCACTTTATGTTTGTTAAGTAACCGATAGTAAAGGTGTTGTGTGCACACTTTAAGGAAAGTATAATTGCAAACATTATTAAATATTCAAAACCAAATATTGTTATTCTCCTTCAAGTGATAATAGTATTTTAATGTACCTTGTCACCTAGATTTTGCTGATTATAACTTTTAGATATTGATGAATGTGAAACTCGGACCCACAACTGTCACACTGACGCCAACTGTACCAACACTAAGGGCTCGTTTCACTGTACCTGTCATACGGGATACTCAGGAGATGGAGTCAGTTGTGTAGGTGTGTGTTAGGGTTATGGCTATGTCTGTGTAATTGTTTGCGTCGATATAATTACTTTTCAGCCTATTTTTGTAAAGTTTTTTGTACTAACTGAACACTCACAAGATCTTTTTGATAATTAGCATGATTAGTTCGACGTTTATCCCAATTAAGATCGACTGATTCAGTTTCGATCGACACAGTCATTTCTAATCGACTGGAGTCGTCTCTTAGAACGGCAGAATATCGACTAAATTTCGTTCGAAAATTCGACGTTCGACCCAAAAGGTTACGGTCTACCCGAACTGTTATTTAGTTCGATGCGTGCTAAGATTGACATTTAACCCAGGCCTAAGACAGAAAGTCGGTAAGTATGTAAATACGTAAAAAAGTAAGTAAGTAAGTAAGTAAGTAAGTAAGTAAGTAAGTAAGTAAGTAAGTAAGTAAGTAAGTAAGTAAATAAGTAAGTAAGTAAGTAAGTAAGTAAGTAAGTAAGTAAGTAAGTAGGTAAGTAGGTAAGTAAGTAAGTAAGTAAGTAAGTAAGTAAGTGAGTAAGCAAGTAAGTAGTTAATTAAGTAGGTAAGTAAGTGAGTAATTAAGTGAGTAAGTATAAGTAAGTAAGTAAGTGAGTAACTAATTAACTAACTAACTAACTAGGGAAATCTTTATGATTTAACCTAGTTGACTGAAAGAACTTCCTTTTAAAATTTACAATGCCGGAGATACAAATTCGATAGACGAAGCGATATAAATATGTTGGATTCTAAGATTGGTTAAAAATAGTAAAAGAGTGATAAAAAGAGAAAGGTAATGCGTCTTGCAACTGAATATAATATCATATCAGGCTTAAGTGTTGATGTGAGATAACAAAAACGCGGTGACATGCAGCATCAACTAACTATTTAACTAACTAGAAAGGGCGGATAAGGATAAACTGTGTGAAGAGAAGAAGGTTGCTAGTTATCGCGAACTTGAACTTGTTTTGAGTTACGTATTAATTATCTTGAACTTGAACTTCATTTCATATTCAACTAAACAATATTCTGTTAATTGCTTATTCAAAAAGTATTATATTCTCGTTTCTTTTATCAAGACGTATATGAATAGAAGTACATGTAGTTTCTACTGCATTTTTGTGAACATGAAGTTTGAAGTAACCAGAAGTGAGTAAATCGGGAGTTTTGATACCATGAAAGTGTGTGTTTTCTGGAATCCTGACTAAAATTTTGCCTCCATGTGGATATAAGTAATGGATCTTCACGCCACTATCAAGGTCTAAATTTCAAGCGTTAATTGCTTTCGTAAACTGGAAATATGTTACTTTTATGAATTTGTGCTTCACTGCAGTTCATTATCAGTTAACGGGTTTTATCACAAACGAACAGTACATGTATTTATCAGGTCTTTGGAACATCTAAGAATATGCATTTAGTTTCCTTTCAATTTTACTTATATATGGCCGAAAACCCCAGAAGGGGTTTTCAGTGATAATCCTAACTAAAATTTTACAACTAGCAGATGAAATCTGTTCACTAAAATTGTAAAAATTGCTGTATTTAAAAATACCAATAAACTTTCTTAAAAACTAATATTGTATCGTAACATAGATGATAACCAAGTGATTTAGCTGTTAAAAAAATAGCTTCCGGCACTACTGATCAGAAGCTCATAAGATGAGCTTCTGATCAGTAGATTAAAAATGGTTATTCTGAATACTGACATATTCGCCTTCAATAGTTTAATAATTGATGTTAATATTTGTTACATACTACAAACGTCGTTTACGTGATGAGAGAGCAATTAACAAGTGAATCATATCCCGTTATATTTTCTATGGCCGATAATATACTGTCCGTTTACCTTCAGAACTGGACGAGTGCGATATGGGAAATCACGGCTGTCACATGGACGCCTTGTGCTCTAACCAGCAAGGAGGATTCTCGTGCACGTGCAAAAATGGTTATTCTGGAGATGGATACACATGTACCGGTGATTACTAGTTTGAGAAGTACAGTTACTTGGTTCTTCATAAAAAAAATCCTTTCTTTCGTACTTCTTTATTTAAAAAATTGATCAGTTAAACTACGCCAGATTACACCACACCAAACCGCAATTTAATAAGAATAGAATAGAATAGAATGAAATAGAATACAGTTAAGCATACTAGAGAAGCAGATTTTCTTATATTCTATTGCGATCCCGGGCTTCCAAAACTCCTTTACCCGTTAAAGTAAAGTGTAGTCCATTCCAACCAATCCCATCGCTACTTTTTTTGATCTGAAATCGAGGCTTGTCAAGTGGAGTTTCAACCGCCATTTTGAGCAAACTTCAAACCACGGATTGGAATCAATGCACTCTTGAACCTTGCTAAATCGTTACTACTTAGAGAGAAATTTCAGAAAACAATGCTACGA
Organism: Parazoanthus swiftii; assembly: GCA_025403585.1. Classification (NCBI taxonomy): domain Eukaryota; kingdom Metazoa; phylum Cnidaria; class Anthozoa; order Zoantharia; family Parazoanthidae; genus Parazoanthus; species Parazoanthus swiftii. The sequence continues at coordinate 7,463 of JAOBYE010298874.1, read as the reverse complement.
CAGCAGCAAAAATAGGTAAGCAGCAAGTTGTGAAACGTTTTAGTTGTAGCAAAATTTTTGTTCGAGTAATTCAAAATGAAAGAGGACCGAGTTTGTAGACATTGTAGACATTGTTTAAGAACGAGAGATTTACTGAAGTTTGTAGTTACAACTGTAAAAGACGGCCGAGTATTGTTATTAAAACTTTGAATCGAAAAACAAACTGGTTTCGGTTATCGTTCGACAGTTCAAAGACGTCCGCTACAAGACTTTTAAACACTCTTCCTTATTCTAAAGTTGCCTGAAACATCTTATCCCGACGTTGGCGAAGTAACTTTTTGGGGTTGTTTTGGAAAAGCAATGGTTTCCAACTAAATTTCTGTATAAAGAACTGAATAAAACCAATTGTATCAACTCAAGTCGTCCAGAGGACATTCTGGTTTTATTAGCAGATCAATGAAACTTCATACTTTAATGAAAAATTATTGTTGAATCATAAAATGAATAAACTACTTCCGTGGTACAGTAATGCCAAAAAGAAACTAAAACGAATTCGCAGAAATTTCGGGTATTGTTTTGGTCACGAAAACTCGCGAGACTTCCCACGAGTTTTCTGGAGATTTCGTGTCTGATGAATATTCAAATATTCATGCTTGTGCGAGATTTCGTACAAGCCTTCGTTGGAAATTGCGTGTCTTCCCAACAATGACTCAACACTTTGCAATTATCCGTCGATGAATATATTGTATTGAGTATATACAGTCACTCGGCTTTCAAATTGTCCTCAAAGTCTTAGAATTACCATGGATTAAGGTATTTGGGGGGGACCATTACGCAAGTTATCGGTTGGGCAAAGAGGAGATTCGCTCTTCACTTAAGGCTGTGACCCGAATTATGGGTCATCGCTACCGCATTTTCAACAGGATTTTGTACAAATTTTCTGTGATATAGTGCACATTGTTGTGTCAGCCCACTGTTAAAGCAGCAACACGATCTTTTGAGAAAACTAGCATTCCATATATAGTAACTTTAACTTAGTTTTAGCTTTCTAATATTCACACTGCTGTTACAGCTAGCACTGTCGCTCCTTTAGGTTTCACCATTCTCGTTGCCCAGCTTAGAAGAGTCCTTTCTCTCTCAGTTTTTTTCAAGACCTATGCTGTGAAACTAGTGTTAGCAGAAGTGTTACACACTCCCTTGGATCTTTACTCTTGACAATAAGTGTTTGCTTGTGATATAATTCTCCCAGATATAAACGAATGTGCTGACGGTACACATAACTGTCACACTGATGCCAACTGTACCAACACCAAAGGGTCGTTCTACTGCACCTGTCATACGGGATTCTCAGGGAATGGAACTATTTGTTCTGGTAAGTGAAACTGAAAGTACTTATAGTCGCATTAAGTATTAACCTGTATAAAGGTTACGTTATGTATTATCGGAATGCAAATATTTAAGCTACGTTTTTTTAGAGCTTAACAATATTCAACAGTATTTCATACACCGTTCATATGTGTTATTACGATAGTTTTGTGCGAAATGGTTGTTGATTTTGACCGAATGAAGAATTTTTCAGAATATCTTGGGACATGTCAACTAAAATATCGTATGGGTACCAAGTTACAATGTCACGCACTTCATGTACGGAATTAAAACTCTTCAAGGTAAACGTAGTGGCTTAAGATATGTAGATTTTTTTCAAACAATTGAGCACATTGACTATTTGATGCTCTTGATAACATACACATGTGGAAGTAAAGTCTAAATTAACGTTTAACAAAACACCTACACTTCTTCAGTAAAACTGAATGTGCTAAAACAATCTAGCAGACGAGGAACGACTTGGATTTATCCCAAAATTGCTTTGATAAACAAAGATAATTTGAAGGAAAATTAGGCCCGGGTCAAACGTCGAACTTCAGACGCGACGAACTAAATTCTGCGAATTAAGTTCATGATAAGATCGACGTTTGTCTCAATTAAGTTCGACTGATTGTATTTGGATCGACTGAGACGTTCTTTCCGTCTGGTGCAGACGGAAAGAACGTCCAAAGATCGATCGGTTGGATTAAGTTCGACGTTTGACCCAACAGTCGAACTTAATATAAAATGGGTCGACCCAAACTGCAATTTAGTTCGTCGCGTCTGAAGCTCGACTTTTGACCCGGGCCTTAATAGCTGTTCCGAAATTGGCTTTGTTGACTGACCGTTTCAATCGTGTTGTAGAAATCAACGAATGTAACACGGAATTACTGGCACCTCACCACGCCCGACACCGCCACAACTGTCACACTGACGCCAACTGTACCAACACCAAGGGCTCGTTCTACTGTACCTGTCATACGGGATATTCAGGAGATGGAGTAACATGTGTAGGTGAGTGCATTTCAAATTGGTTTTGAACTGAGCACTTTGTGTTAACACAGTTAAAGCGGAATAACACGTTCATTTGTTAACACATCAAACGCTGTATTAAACAGCGATGTGTATACCTCAGAATTACAATGATAGCATGAACAATGCACTTTGCAGTCCCTCAGTTGCGATATCGTAACTGACTCCTCAATAACACTCCAGAGCAACACTTATTCTCAAATGTTTTTAAAATGGTGGGTAACGTGCTCGACTATAATGTTAAAACCTTGAACATGGTACTTAGTGGTAAGATTTTTAAAGCCTAAAGTGAGTAGTTGTATTTCAGATATAGATGAGTGCTCTCCAAAAAGTCTTGCTGCGTCACATGGTCACTACCGCCATAACTGTCACGCTGACGCCAACTGCACCAACACCAAGGGATCGTTCTACTGCACCTGTCATACAGGATACTCAGGGAATGGAGTCATTTGTTCTGGTAAGTGAACTAAGAAACAGGAATTCTGCAAAAGCAAAACTAAGGCTTCTTGACTGTCGTCTAAAATCGGATAACATTTGGTTTGTTGGATTGTTGGATAATCTGTTGTTATTATTTGATTGCTCAGCCAGAGAACCCGTAAAAGGATATGCTTTATGATCCCGAGCACTTGGAGAATATCTGGAGAAAGCTCCTACAAATATTTGGTCAAACAGATACTGAAACGTTTTATTAGTTCTATTTTTTTTTACGAAGAATAAACATGTTCGTACAAAAGAAACGCCTCGGAATGCAAACACCGATTTTAGCTTGTTTGATATTGTCTTCATTTGTAGAAATCAACGAATGTGATACAGTGTCATTGGCACCTCAGCACTCCCTTTATCGTCACAACTGTCACGCTGACGCTAACTGCACGAACACCAAGGGCTCGTTCTACTGTACCTGTCATACGGGATACTCAGGAGATGGGATCATGTGCGTAGGTGAGTAAATATTGCAAGGTTTGAATGGAGTGCCAAGTATACGCTAGCGTGTCATTCTGAAACACTAGAAGACACGTTTTTTAGAAACACCGTTTGTTGTTTGATCAACAAGATTTGATGTTCGCCTTGACGTACGCATTGGTTTAGCGATTCGTCGAAAAAATAATTCTTAAACATTTATAAATGCGAGGAACATCGTGTCTTTGTAACAGGATGTATAAAAGAGTTTCAGTTGAAGTTTTACTACTCAAAATATATAAGGTAACAACTTTTTTTTCAGATATTGACGAGTGCTCTTTTAATAATCTTGCCGTGTCGCTTGGTGAGTACCGCCACTCCTGTCACGTCGACGCCAACTGTACCAACACCAAGGGTTCGTTCTACTGTACTTGCCATACGGGATTCTCAGGAGATGGAATTACGTGTGTTGGTACGTTTGACCAACTTACTTGAATTGTAGTTAGTGCAGCAAACGTATGTATTCTGTATTATCCATAGTCCCAAAGAGTAGTGTTACACGTGTGGCAAACCCCTGTTGGAACGGTCAACTGTGAAACAAAAGCCCATTGTATTTCCTAACGCCGTCTTCTCCTTGTCTCAAATGGGTGTTACCCGCGCTGTTTAAATTTAGACCGATGGGTTGGACCCATGTTAGACGATCTTCTCTAAAAAATCATCTAGTCAGTTACTCGTCGATTTTTAGACTTTTATAGTGTTTAATTTGGTTTTGCAGATATCAACGAGTGCCTGCCAAGTACAAGTTTATCAGCACAGCATAAACACTATCACCACAACTGTCACGCTGACGCCAACTGTACCAACACCAAGGGCTCGTACTACTGTACTTGTCACCATGGATACTTTGGAGACGGTGTTGGGTGCGAAGGTACAGTGTTGTGTTATAAATAATTCGTAACTGATCGAGACAATGGGGCAGTTTGAGCCACTCCACGAATAAGAGGATGGAGCTAGCTATCACTGGTTTCTATGTTGGCTCATTTTGTGTGCTTTTGTTTATAGATATAAATGAGTGCAGACCAAAACAAATCCCCCCAAAATACAGGAAGTTTTCCCACTCCTGTCACGTTGACGCAAACTGTTTGAACACAAAGGGATCGTTCTACTGCAAGTGCCACGCTGGATATTCGGGAGATGGGTTCACCTGTGTTGGTAATCACGTATACGTACTTTTTATAACTTTTGCGAAATTGAGTAAATTTATTACGTAGTTGAAATGCACAAGTTAGGTGTTAAACTTCAATAACTGAATGAGAACATCGTAGTTAAGTTTCTCATTAAACTCAACTCTACTTCAGCTATAGTTGATTTTCAAAACACATGTTCGAAAACTAGTTAGTGTAAACATTACTATTTTCTGTTTTACTACTTTTGTACTGTCAGGAAGCTTTTGCCCATACATTTCCGCGTTGTTGCTTTGCTTGATTACAGTAAAGCATTAGCATTTGATTTTCCTTAGCAACGAACCACACACTCGTTTGATTATCTCTAGATAACAATGAATGTTCTCTTGGCACTCACAACTGTCACGCTGACTCCAACTGTACCAACACCAAGGGATCGTTTCACTGCGCTTGTCATACGGGATACTCAGGAGATGGTGTCACTTGTACGGGTAAAGATAATCATAGAAATGTAAGCCAAATGTTGATGTTAGTACCGTCATTTTTGTTACTGCCAAGTTTTGTGGTGAGTACATTTAGGTTATCTTGCCTCTTGGTTACGTTAACACCAATTCAAAATCTAAAGTTGTGCAATGTTTGCCTTACAACCAAGCATCTAGTATAATATTAGCATTTAATTTATATGTACGTCAATTACTGCCATGATTGACTAAAAACTGTTGATTTATGTTTTCCAAACAATACAACATCAATTATACAGTGTGTGATTACAAGTTTACTGGTAATTGAAATTTTAACATAACCAAACAAAATGGAAGCGAGATTTGGCGAAGGTAGTGCACGCATATTCCGGCATTTAAAAGACAAGACATAAATCAATATAAACATTTCAAGCTAAATAATTCAGTGTTGTTAAGAGTAAAAAAGTGTTATCTCTGTTTCAGTTTTACTATACGTCGTAGACTACGAGTGGTTTCTATTTTTTCCTATTAATTCAACAAGTTGCAAAAAAAATACCCCGCGAAAACCGTTTTGCAGAAATTGAGCCTCCTCGCCCCAGATTCCCCGCGCCGGTTTCCCGATTTCTTTTCCGCGGCTGGGCGAGTTTAAAGGAAAAATTGGGGCAACTCGTGGTCTATATAGGTGGCAGTCAGATTTAAAAGCGTTTCAGTTTATAAACACAGAAAAAAGACAGCTATAACAAATTCTATTTGGTTTGTAGTCATATATTTTAAACTGGTAAATATGGCTAATAAAGGCCATATATTTGTAAAAAAAAGGTTGACAAATGCTATCTGAAATAATGACCGCTTTTTTTCATTGAATGTATATTTGGACTTGGCAAAGTTGTGCGTAGAACTGGAAAATTGGATAAGCTACGTAACTCACGCTAATGTTGTTCATAGTGCCATGCAAAATAGTGTATTCCTGGAAGTAATTTGGTAAAATGCTAAAGAGAAATTATATTTTTCTTCATGTTTTAAGAAATCAACGAGTGCATCCAGAAAACTCACAACTGCCATGCTAAAGCCTCATGCACAAACACCAAAGGTTCCTTCTACTGCACGTGTCATCCGGGGTATTTTGGTGACGGAGTTACCTGCGCTGGTGAGTTCTTGCTTATGGTTTTTCACGGGAAATTGCAAAATTTAGTCCAGAATTGAAACGAAGTTGGTATTTTTATTCTTTTTATTCTCTTTTTTCCAATTATTTAATTTTTTGCTGTTATTTAGGCAGAAATCTCGTTTTTTGTCCGTGCTTCGCGCACGTGGAACACTCTGCCTAAGGAACTCAGACTCGAGAACGTAACTCTCAACTAGTATAAGTCCCTGTTACTCGAGTACTATAAAAGAGCGCTAGCACGTTGCTACTGCCCTGATGACCCTGGGTTATTTACGACAATATGTACCAAATGCAACACTGTGCGTCACTTGGACAAGACCATCTCATGTTGCTTTTAGATTATAGCTTTTTCTGTTTCATCTTAACTAGTATTTTTTAACGTTTCTTGTTCCTTTTAATACGGGCCCACAGTAATTGGCTTCCGGCTGTTGTTGTGTCCCTGTCAACACCCCATGTATATTGTTTTTATATATTTGTTCCTTATTATTATGGGTGATTGTAATCTATGTAGGTGAAGCATAATAAAGCTAAAGTTAAAGAAATTAATACGAACTGCAAGTTTGTTTCGGCTCTAAGTGAAGCGAGGTTAAAGTGCTTGTAAGCAGAGCCAAAACAAATTCCTGATTAACAGTGATCGGATGTTCAACTTTCTAGGTTGCATTGTGCTTTAACTTTTACTGACGGTTTTGTTACTGTTCTCTAGTCCGTTTTTTTTTATCTAAACATAAATTAACGGTCGAATAGGAACCATTCTAACAAGTCCTCCTTTTAAAAAAAATAAAATAAAAAAATAACTTTAATAAACTTTAATCTAAAATTGATAATCTGTTAAAAATCAGTTTCTCGTTAGAAAGTTAGTTAAAAGATGATTCATCAAATCCCTTTTAAAAGTAGCAAATTTTGCAGAGTTGAACGAGTGCAGTTCGAAAGATAACGTTTGCCACGTGGATGCGTTTTGTTTAAACTCCCCTGGGGGATTCCTGTGCCTGTGCAAATTAGGTTACCATGGAAACGGAACGATATGTTCAGGTAAGTTTGGTTAACTAGTGTTATAAATGGATCGTCCGTCGGTTTATGGATGCTAGCTTAACTGCGTATCCTACATTTGCTAGTTCTGTATGGTTTTGGGGCGGTTTACTCTACAAAGACGGTTGTTCAGTTCCGGCTTTTATAAAAGGTGTAGCGAATCAACTGCTTTTAGTATCTGCACTGGACTTGACTAGACTGGATTGCAGTGGTTATGTACAAAAGTGCAAAACATTTGGCGACCGAGCTTTTGCCGTCGCCGGACCAAGGGTCTGGAACATTTAAAACTAACTTGAAAAGTTTTCTTTTTACGCAAGCGTACAAACATATTATATAGTTATTAAATTTTTAGAT
>JAOBYE010298873.1:0-30934 GCA_025403585.1 Parazoanthus swiftii | reverse complement strand
CGCTTGCGCTGATTGGTTATATTTCGCACATGTGAAAAAAGCTATAAGGTATCCTGATTGGCTGTAAAGCTCTTTTTTCACATGGAAAAATAGAGCATACTGGTTTCTACAACGGACCTTTACGTAATAAAATTCTCGTTATACGTGTAATAAAAATATGTACGTTCAAGTATTTCTTTTCCACAACCTGTTAAGCAACTGAACCACTGCACCGAATGGGTTCCGTACTACTAAAATCAAAAAGTCCGGCCTGGAAAACAATTTGTAAATTTTTTCCTATGACCCAAATACGAACCCTGTTTACGATCATTATGGATTTTTGACAGGAACTGAGTATAGAAGCATTAAGTACCCAAGAGAGTCCATTAACAATACATGACTATAGTTTCTATTGGAAGTGCGGGATACACCATTCATGAAGACTCTGTTTATTTTGCAACAGGACTGACTATAATCACTCGAATTTTTTAAGTAGGGAAAAGCGAAAGCGCGTGTAAAGTCGATTTTATGATTTCAGGTCACCTTATGACACATTAGTATTCTAAATAACCTATCTCGTGGATTCTAAATCCAAACATCGCAAAAATAATACCCCGATATTTGGTCGAAGGACGCGTTCGATTGACCGTATTCGGTATATAGAAATATATTGGGAAGTTTCTAAATACCCTCTAAAAAGCGATTAGCCGCATTAAGGATATGGATGAGCTTGGAAATCAGCTTTTTTAATTGTATATTTCGAAAGAGCGCGTACTTGTCGTTTGAAGGGGTCAAAATGATTATTCCACTTGTTCCTATAATGGAAAAGGTCGTTCAAACGCGTTCTAAGTCATGCTTGAGTGTGTATTATGGATTAAACAAGACAAATGATTTTGGCAAGAGAATTTACAAGACTTGCACTTCACGGCCTGAAAGCACCACTAATATGAGCCAACTACGGGTACTCACTGTTGCTTGTGCTGCACCGAGCAGAGAGCGTATGCCACATTACAGAGCGTCTCCAGCAGCCCGTGCTCCACCGCCTTGAGGAACAGGTTGTCCACTTGTATGAACAGCTGGTTGAGGTGCTGGATGATCATCTGAAACACCTCCTGCACAGCGAAGCTGTTCTCCAACAGAGCCAAGACTGGTACCACGCCCAGACAACGCCGGTTACCCACAAGGTCGCTGTCCACAGAAGATGAATAGTTGCTGGAAAATCATAACAAAATTTATATCTCGGTTCCAGCACAGTTTGGTATTCCGTTTGAGATCCTTTCGGGTTTTGAGACTTAAAACAAGGGTGAGAAATGCTGCGCAAAAAAGAAAGCTGTGTTGACCATTAAAAGTCAGGTACCACATCCAAACAACGGCAATTACAAGTAAAATAGTTGTCCGCTGAAGGGGAATAGTTGCTGGAAAATCACAACAAAGTGTCTATCTTTGCTCCAGCACACTTGAGTTGTACTACAGGTGTCAACGTGACATTCCATTTGATATCATTTTGGGTTTCAAGATCTAAAAGGTATGCATGAATGTTAACCATTAGAGAAAGTCGGGTACCACATCCTGACAACATCGATTATCAGCAAAGTAATTGTCCGCTGAAGATGCACAATTGAAAACATTAGTACAAAAAAGTGATCTTCGTGGTTGGTGATCATGTTCTCAACTGATTTCTTCTTGGTTCAGTTGTCCTCTCCCCTCCCTATTATCGTTAGTTTTTCATACGAGGTCATTTACTAGACTTCTTAGCATTTATTTTTTCTCTGTAATGGGAATTTAAAGCCAACATTTTATTAATAAACACTTTCATATATTTTAGTATAATTTTGCCCTACGGACGACCCCCATGAGAATCATATTTGGTGACTGGAAATTCCTCCTAAAATATTTTATACTATTATCATTGTTACTATTATTATTATTATCATCATCATCTTCATCATCATCATCACCATCATCATCGTCATCGTCATCACCATCATCATCATCATCATCACCACCATCATCATCATCATCATCATCACCATCACCATCACCATCACCATCACCATCATCACCATCATCATCATCATCATCACCATCATCATCACCATCACCATCATCATCATCATCGTCATCACTGTTATACTGTTATATTTACTATTATGCATTAGATAACTAACGACATTAATACCATTCTCTTCTTACCCAAACTCGAAAACTGAAATGAGCTTAAACGTGAGATTTTACGGTATCTTTTTTTAATAGGTGAAAGGGATATATGTAAGCCCCACAACCTTCACTTTTGTAAATCGTCTATGCTTGTTATCAACATTTATATTTTTGGAAAATAAAAATTTTGAAAATGACTAGAAATGGGTTAAAAAGCCAAATTTAATTGAGCAACAAAACGGTTCTCTTTACTTACAAGTCCTTCCTTAAGTCTACACGACGACCAACGAGTAGTGATAAACAGCCCTCTGCCAGCCCTTTAGTCGTTGGGTGTCCATGCAGCTAAAACAAAATAGATATTTCAGTGCTGGGGTCCCTGTGCTTTGGACCTGACAGGGTTTGGTGTGTTCTCAAATATACCAACGAAATAACATTGAAAAAAATTACAAACATAAAATAACAGTAAAACTAAACATTGGAGGTTACACTGAAATAAAAAGGAAATCTGATTATGTGCATTATATCTACTAATAAATCGATAGTTATGTTACAAAAAATCAACATTTTCAAATAGCTGATTTAGGCCGCGTTTACACGAGCGCAAACAAAGCTAATGCGTGGCTATCTCGGAACTGCCAGGCAAACTCAAGAAAAATTTTATTCAACTAACTTTGAACCAAAAAAGTGCGACATTGTGCTCGGAAAGTTATATATCTGGAAAACAATAATTTCGTATTCTGGATTCATTGTTGACTGCTAGCCTCCTGTGGAGGCAATTCTGTTGGTGTTTTTGGCAACGAAAATGAAGGGAGAGCAACAGAAATGGATAAATGAGGATGGATGATGGTTAATGATAGTGAGGGAGCGCTGATGGATATGGAGTATTGAGTTGCTTGCAACGGAAACTAGCTAGTTTGTAAAAAGTCAGCGGTCTGCAAGTCGGCGGTGTCTGTACCTGATTAGCGAGAAGATGAAACCCTCTGATTTGAAGGAACTGGTCGTAGACGGCAGGTTCGGCTTTTTGTAGGTAGAAATGCAGGATCTGAAACATAATTAGCATGACGTTTTCAGGAAAAGCTTGATACCTTATAATTGTTCTTCAAGACCCTCAAATTAGTTATTTAAAAATCTGTGCCGCCACGCTCAGACACTGGCAATCAACAACAAATATTCACTGGTTCAATAGTTCACTGCCCTCCCCCCCCCACTCCCCACTGCGTCCTTATCCACACCTTAACTGCAGGATCCTTCTACTGCGGTCCTAATGCAAGATCAAAAGCACCTTTTTTCATTTCAGTCAAGAGCTCTATTTTTATTCTAAAGACTATTTCGTCTTCAAGAATCCAGGAGCAGCTCACACGTCTGTGGCTGGCTAAGTGTACACAAAGATTCAGTTCCAGTAAACGTCTGCCCGTGTTATCAGCTTACATAATCTTACACTTTCGCTGAGTAGTCACGCTGAATAGACATACTAAATATTTTACATTAACTACATATGGGTACAGTAACAACCCGCGTATACGAACCTAGTTTTTAAGAACCAGTTAGGCTAAAACTTTCAACTTAAGCCCCCTCCAAATGAGAACCTATTTAGTATAAAGTTTTAAGTTAGGTTCTTATCAGTGGAGTAGCCATAAAATGTACATGTAGAATCTGCTGAATAAAGATCATCATCTGCTTATATATTAGAGGTCACCTGACATAACTTTTTTCAAGCCAAATTGCTTTACAGTGTATACAAGCAAAGTGTTCACAGTTCCAGTAAATCTGTAATGAAATTTATATGAATATACAAGAACCTTGGTAGCCTAAACTCACTTTAAGTACATTTATATAAGAACCTGTTTAGGCTAACTGAAAAAAAAACAGGTTCTTATACGTGGGTTTTTATTGTAGTGCCTTTAGTGAGGAGCAGTGTTATTAACAGGAGCGCTGTAAATACTTCATTAAAACACCTTAAAGGAATTTACAAAATTAGGTTTTTTTGTGCCGCATTAGTATACACAACCAGTATAACAAGACTTAGGCTTATCTTAATAACAAAGGGTAGATGAAGATATTACAAGGTGAAGTAAGGTAAAAATAATTTGGGAAGTCAATCTGTATGACTATACCTGCGTCTGTCTATCTGTTGGTATTTGACGGTCGGTTTGTCAGTCCTCAGTAACAAAACTATTTCTGTGACACCATTTCGGCACATCAACAAACACCTTAAACCTTGGTCAAACGGGCTCACACATCGATGAAAAGCAACCCATGTTCTTAACTTGCAATTTTAAGCTACGCCTGGCAAACAACTTGCTTCAGCTTTAAACAAACAGACGTTTGGACGTAGGTTCGTTTGTTTCGATGAACTACTAAACTATTCGGTCACAGACCGTCCAACTTCGGAAAGTTTCGTATTCATAGTTGCCGCTGACTACAGACTCGTTTTCACAGCGTTAACCTAGAATGGATGTAAATATTCATAACTACCAATGTAGATATGAGCTGTTTACAACTCAGTGTATTGTCGGAGGATCGGACTTCTTTTTGTTCTCACTGTTCTCATTTTTGTATATTCAACACCAAGTCGACGCTAATACTGTAGAAATGAGTCTATGGTCATTGCAATCAGCGGTAGCCGGGAACACGAAACTGGGCTGTTGCAAGTCATATGAAAACGTGGACGTAAATTTTAAGCTCAAAACATGCATCAACCTTTGAGTCAATTTGACCAAAGTTTTTTTTTTTTCGTTATTCACCTGCACAACTAGTTGCCTGACATCCGAGGAGTCGTGGGAAGCCCAGACCAACAAGTACTCAGCCTTCAAGATTTCACCAATCACCGCAGGAACCAACTCGGCGTGGAGGTTGAACAAAACCTTCTGCAGCAGTTTGAGCAGACCAAGCCTGAGCTCATTAAGGTTGTCAGGTAGAAGGGCTTGCTCATCGCTGCAACTCAGTTTGTAGGTTCTAGTGCTGGACTGGAACCCCGGCATCCCTTCAACGAGGAGGTATTCTTCTGAACTCTGCTGTGGCAGGCTGCTTTTTAAAGAGTTGAAGTCCGACTCATTCAGGACGTCGTAGTCCTTTAGGTCAAGGCTTGACTGTCTATCTTGAGATGTAGTCCTTAATGGTTAAGAATATGATTAGACCTTAAACTTTAAAAGGTTCAGATTATGGATAGACCTCAGACCTTACAGGTTATGATTATAATAGGCCATGATATATTTATACTTGTCTGTTAGTGTAATTACATTTTAGGACCCCTTTGAAAGTTATGTAGTGAAAGGGTTTCATAGTAAAACATTAGTTGTAGAAAACAAACAAATAACTGTTAAGGTGTCATCTTGATTACACTTCACAGGAGAGCTACAATTTCCATGAACAGTGAAATTTCTGAGTTGGTTCAGAATTATATTATTATCATGGTTATTATTATTATTATTATTATTACCATTAACATCGTTATTATCACTACTACTACTACTACTACTACTACTACTACTACTACTACTACTACTACTACTACTACTGACTACTACTACTACTACTACTACTACTATTATTGTTATTATTAATAGTATTTATTATAACAACAAAAACCTTACAATTTCAGACGTGTGTATTAACATTTCAGACAGGGGCCTCGTAAGAAGTGGAAGAATAGATATTGTTAGGTTATTCACATTTCAGACGCTTATTAAAAGGGCGTGGGGCTTTAGTGAGGCATGGAGCTTACTTGTATTCCAGACACCTAAGTACGGTACATACAAGAACCCACCTTGGTACTATTGACATCGGTTTACTCGAAGGCCCCGAGAAGGCAACATGCCTGGCTCCATAGTACGGGGATATTGGACTAACAGGCGTGGCACTTCCAGGCCGCAGAGGTGATCTCGTGGGGGTCCGCACTCCAAGGGGGTGCAGCTGAGGACTGTCAAGAAGAATTTCTCCATGGTCACTGGTAACAGATGTACAAGCCTCTGGCTTTCTCATCGGGCTTCGCGGGGGAATTTGAATTGACAGCCTAGAATCTGCTTTTTCTTCTGCTTCGACGTTTGAAGTGGAAATTGAGACCTCAACGGGGTCTTTGTCCTCAGTCAATGTTTCTTCAAAATCCTTTCCTTCTTCCAGTGACCTTAAAGTAAGACACAGCACACAAGCCTTCTATCAGTGCAGAGTTTGAGGGAGACCTTCAGCCCTTTACAGCAAGTTTTAAAGGGTTCCCAAGTGGTTTTAATAAGTCACCTTTATTTCATGTATTTAGTCATCGGCATGGGCAGGTCAGCCCCAAGCTATGATGAATAGCCGTATGAGACATTTTCAGTTGCAGTTAATCATTAGACAACCAAATCTTTGACTGTTCATTAATATCCAGCAAACTCCACAGAGCTCGCTTACTGGTTTTAACAGTACTAAGTTTGTTCTTCCCTCCCAGTTTCTCTTACACTTGTTTCTGGCTGCATCCTAACATGTCAGAGTTAACCTCTCGGATGATGGTCGTATAGATTGAACCATGCTTATTTCTCAAGTAATTTTCGTTACAATAACAATAACCACTAGCACAAAACAGTCACAAATATTTTACATACAGAAAATTGCTTAGCACTACCACAAATAACAAATATTACGTTATTAAGGTGACAAATACGTCCAACACCATCATCCAAGTTAAATCTTACAAAAAGGATCAGATCTTTTAGGAACTCACCCAGGTGGCTGATCACAGATCAACGTCTTTTCTTCTTGATCAATCAGTTCTTCAAATTCTCCAACTCGTGGTTTATAAATGCCTTCAAAGCTACCAATTGAGAGAGAACGAGTGGCGTCATGCAAGACACTAAGCTGCTTTTTCAGTGGATTTCGGTTTTCTCCTGGGAGACTACGAGAGATGTGCTGTAGTGGACTTCCGGATAGTCTTGACTGGACTGGCGGAAAGAAGTGATATCTCGCGGAAGAACTGGCTACAGAGGGAACACAGAGACAGCACATCAGTACTGTATTCAGTCGATTAAATGGGTTTGCTACAATAAACACGCAAAAGCAACGCACGGCCCAAGTCGTCTCTCCTCACTTCATCCCAACTCGTCTTTGCCTCATTTTAAATCTTTTAGTTTCACGCCTCCTAAGATCATCTGAACCCCTCCTAAAGTTCACTTATTTCACATCCACCTCATCACATCACATATTTCGCCTCGTTTCATCTCATTTCACCCAATAAACGTTCTTTTAACTGAACATGTACCTCACCTCACCTTAAAAAGGTAAAGCAACCTTATTTAACGAGGGTAACACGCTACAGTTTTAAACTAACTGATAAACTTCTGGCACTCGGTGCGCATTTTAACTCCTACCCCCCTTTCCTCTGTCAAGCTAAAGCTTTACGGAGCAGAAGAAAGTCGAAACAGACATTGGAGACATTGAGGATCGAACCGGGGACCGAAGGCCGCGCACTAACCAACTGAGCTACGCCTGCTTACTCATCTCCCCTTACCTCTTCTCACCTACCCTCACAGTACCACACCTTACCTCGCCTCACCTCAGCTCGCATCACCACACTCACCTCGTTATCTCACTTCTCTTCTCCTCTTCCACATGCACCTCATCTAACGTTATTCTACCTTCAATCTCACCTCATTTCACCTCACTTCACCTTAATCAACCTCTCACTCGACCTCTTATTATTTCACCTTGTCGCATCTCGTATCATATCACCTCCCCACAACTCAACTGGACTAACCTCGCCACGCCTTTTCTCATCTCGTCTCATTTCCTCTCACCTGATCGAATTTCATCTCATTTCACCTCACTTCGCCCGTTCTCGTCTCACCTCACCTTACCACAACTTAACGCACCTGAAATCAACTTCCCCTCACCCAACCCCCTCACCTTCTCTCCTCCCCTCATCATACTCCATCTTACCTCACCTCCTTCCTCGCTTCGCCTCGCCTCCCCCTCTCGTCTCCTTTTCTACCCTCTCCTCTCCTCTCCTTACCTTACCTCATTTTCATTGGTTCTCCTCACCCGAACACCATAATCCTACTTACTGTATCCTCGTATGTTCTTGGTCAGGTAGAACCCGGTGGGAGAGTCCAAATGAATTGAGTCCTTGGTGGGGTGGATGGCCAGCAGGAACTCACACACGGCCTTTAGTACAGTGAGGTCAGGCGACAAGGAGCTCATCACATGCTGGATGATGTTCACGTAAAGAGAACTGATCGTTCCTGGTATATCTGCTCGTTTCTCATTATGCCTTTCCTGTCAAAATGTACAAAAAAATAGCTTTCACTGTCACAACTCAACACTGCCAGCCATCTTTCCATGTTTAGGCGTTACGTTCGTTTGCAGAGCTCGGCATAACACTTGTTAGGTGTTTATGTGAGCTACTCCGGCTTGTATGTTAAATATCAAGCTGCTGATTCACCTTGCACTCCAGGCGTATCGGATTGGAAAACCCAGTTATTTTAAACCAAGTAATAGTAGTTAAGATATCGCTAAAACGTCGAGCTATTGTTCAAGGTGTGTCATGAAGGTTTTTAAATAAAACCTTACATGTAATTGTTGTCTTTTCAACTCACGATAAGCAATCGGAAAAAACCCTAACCAGTTTGCACAATCTACCTGCACTCTAATATAATCACAATATTAACATAATTGCTTCGAGTGAAGTGAACTACGACATATTTAAAACGGTGTCTCTCGAATGCCAGGAAGTGTTGCGACGTGGAGATAACACGTACGGTTTACCGACTCATTCTGCCTCATTTTCACACAATCCGGTTTGTTTGGTCGATTGGTATAAATTACGAATTTTCAATACACTTCAGTTTGTTTGCATGTTGTTTCTAGGTAGATGACTGGGTATACATTTCTATTACGCAAATTCTCAAACAGATTTCAATGTGATTGCTGGATACTTTCGGATGATCTTTGAATGATTGTTTTGCATTTTCTTGGTGGGTCTCACGTCTGAATTTGCCATATATGGCAAACAGCTTTAAAATGTCGAAAAGGGCAATAGTGAATACCACTACCAAAAGGAATTGTGGGTTGTACCAAATTTGAGTAAATACAAGCTTTTACTAGAAAACTGTGAAAGATTCTTCTTCTTCTTACTTTACAAGAAGCCATTTTCACAATCTTGCAGAGAACAAAATTAAGGTTTCAGTTGCCGGGCCTAAACGATTTGCAAATAGGGCAGGTTGGGTGAAGAAGATCCATGGATTCTGAAAGATGATAAACGATAAAGCTTCAAAAATATCAAAGAATAACGTAAACAAGGGTTGTTGGCCAGCAGCAAAATCCTTATACTTTCTTCTGTGCACTTAGTTACATCGTAGAAATGAAAGGAGAAACGTCAGACCACCACAAAAACGCAAACGAAATAGTACCTGGCACCCAATCAGTAACTGCTGAACCAGCTCTGCTTTGAGAAACTGCGTGACGTTGAACTTGTAGTGGGCGTGGCTTGAGTGGACAAGAATCTCAACGGTCGAAAGCAGCATTTCCCATACTCCCACTGGTGAAGTCTTTTCCTGTCTTTCTCCATCCTCACCAGGGGTCTTCTCCCAAACTTTCCAGTCAAGTAAGAACTGCTTGAAGATGCCAATGTCACGGACTACTGCATTGGACTCAATGTTAAGCTGTATTGGCTTGTCTGCCAGGTTCGTAGCTCGGAATACCTCGCCATCACAAGCTGCTTCCATCAGCACCTTCATCATAATACAAAATGGCATCAACCAAGTTTTGTGTGAGTAAGGTAAACGGGAGACAAAAATACTGTGTTACTACAAGTCGAGTAAGTAACCTCCTAGGTCGGCTTTGTTCGAAAGTGGGTTACAACCTCGAGCCAGGGTACATGTACCTCTGCTTTACCAGAAGAGATGCCCTTGGAACGAGGTTGATTTGTTTAACGACACTGGCTGTCAATTTGGCTGTCACATACACGTACATGTCACCTTGTACATACACATATATAACACACACACACACACACACACACACACACACACACACACACACACACACAAACGCACACACACACACACACACACACACACAAACAAACACATCTGACTTTACTCATTTACCGCTACAGCTGAATGTGTGGTATAATTTATTCCAATCCAGAATACGGGCCGCACATTGGTTGTCTTAAATTAAAGTTACCAATAACTCTGGCTACCTGGGGCTCGTTTAACCCCTTATGGTTATTTCAGGTAACCAGAACCTATCTCATTTTCAACTATTTGTCTTAAATTTTTGTTTCTTTATTGTAACTTTGAGGTGAAAATATTATTGTTACGACCATCAACGCACCAAAGATAATATTGCAATTTGCTTATAATAAAGCCAGCTTTATTTTATGTGAAACTCCCGGTCCAAATGTATTGGCTCTTGGAGCTAGCACACTCTATTCATGCAAGAACAAAGGGCTATATGAGGCGCCAAAACTTAAATTGAAATTGACGTCCGTGATTAGACTGGCTTCTCCATCAACCGTGAAATCCAAAAAACGATGGACACTCTTTGATGCGAGAATACCTTGAGCATGTGGTATCCGATCTGGCAGCGTGGAGTAAGTAGCACCTTCTTAATAAGTGTATAACCGGCCTCTTGATCCATGGCCTTGGCATGGTAGTCACAGCGTCTCTGGAGCGACAGAAGCACTGACAGCGCATCCGCTTGGGTCTTCTCGTTATCTGCAATCTCCACAACCTGTATACCATACGACGAATCCTTCAGTCGTGCGGCCACTTTTTGGCATAACATTTGCAAACTCGGCATAAGAAAGACTGAAAAACATCCTGTGCCACGAAATGCTACTCACAAAAAAAATAAAAGGGTTGAATAAATACTTTTTGCTAATGACGTAAGAAGCGAAAAAAATTTCATCCAGCGTTTTCAAGTCATTTTCAGGGAACTCAGGAAATTTACAAACTTTTTAAGGCCCAAAATTTGAAAATTTAAGACCTACTTTTTCCCCAAAAACATTTCCTATAAAAACCGGGAACATAGCATTTGCATGAAAAATAGCAAGAAACTTCAAAATATGGCCAGCAGAAAAAATATTTTTTTGTCTTGATTTGAAGATTTTAAGACCTTTTAAAACCTGAAGAAACAACTTTGGCATTTTTAAGATCTTTTCAAAGCCGTAAAACTTTGAAAAATAAGACTTTTTAACTCGTTTAAAGGATCCGTGGGAACCCTGTTCCTAAGGAACGTTTCTTTTTTATACCGGAATGGGGATAGGCGGGGGGAGGGGGCGGTGTGAAGAAATCTGAAAATTTGTCGATGTCCTACGGAGGCTGTAGAATATTTTTGAGACCTTGAGGAGATTCTAACATATTTTCTGGATCCCAAAAATGAGGGGAAGGGGATGCCCAAAAAAATCGCTTTAAATCTGGCATATTTATGGCCTTCCCTCTTGTTAAAACAAACGAATTTTCCCTTAGTCATGATGTCTTTGCACTTTGCTTACTAACCTCGACACGTCAAAAAGAGTTGGCATACAATCTGAGGACTAAATATGTTTGAATAACAAAACTCTGTTTTTAAAAGAGTTTCTACTTCACGTTATGTTTTGGATTTCTCTCCATTGGTTCAGAACCACAAGTTACTAGCATAGCAAAGAGAACACTCTCAGATCAAGACCTTTGTTTGATGCAGTAAACTATCCGTTCTAATATTACCCACAGGTTAAAAATGCAGATCTCAAATGAAATGAGGTACCTTGGCAAAGAAGTAAATGAACACACTTATACCACCAACATCGTGTGCGGTTTCAAGAAGGCTGCTACATCTGACCGGCAGCAGATCACGCGGGACTCCTGCTTTCATACCAGTGGCTACAGGATCATCGCTGCTGACTGTTGCATCACGACTTAATCGCCTCTTCACTGACATGTCTTGGGGCACGTGGTACTGGTGAAACTTGTGATGATGGATTGGGGTGTACAATGCCACCACACTGTGCTGTTATAAAAAGACGAAGATGGACATAAAAAATACAATAAATGGCACTATAATGCTCATTTTTATCACCTGCTCAATGCGCATAACAATACAAAGGGTCAGTTTTAAAAAGGTGGTTTTTGAGTCCAGTTTTAAAATAAAATATGATTTCTGTGTTCTGAATGTCAGCTGGGAGATCGTTCCTAAGTATCTGCCGGCAAGCAGTTATTCCTTTTGTTTTGTTTTAGTTTGTAGTGCGTTTTTTTTTACTAATCTCTCAATTCATATACGTTCCGTGCATGCTTGTAAATGTTTTGATCAATTTGTAAGAAAAAGTTGTAAAAGGAGGAGAAAAAATCAAAACGTATGAGCAGTAAATAATGTTTTTTCTTCGATTTTTACGGGGAAAGGAAAGAAGGAAGAGCTGAAGGTTGTAACGGTTACGTTGAGCGACGGAGATTAGACCAGACAGATGGGGGGGGGGGGAGCTAATTGATTAAGAACTTAAAAAGTACGCAGCAAAATCTTAAATCCTGTTTCCCATATAGACGCAAGTTGTCACAAACAGACGCAAACAGTTTGCAGAGGGGTGTTTGCGATGATCAACAAACTGTTTGCGATAAACCGCAAACTATTTGCCATCGCTCGCAAACTCTGCGATGACAGTCCCATGTAACCTATTTCTTGTTGTCGCGTCCCAAACGGTCGTCGACCTTCCGTAAAGATAGAAAAACTTGTATCTTTACAGCTTGTTTGCGATCGTCACAGACAAGTCAAAACAAGTCTGAAACAGATGGTAAATTGTATTCCCATCAATGCAAACGATTGCGTTTGCTCGCAAATACTTCCCCCTCCGTTTCCATACGGGAAGCAGGCTTAGAAGTGAATCCTAAGCTGGGACGCCAGAGTATTTGCTTGCGAAGTGGTGTGATGTGGCCGAACTTAAGACTAAAGACTAAACGGGTACAAACATTCTGGATACGTTGAAGCTTAGATATAAGTGTCAGGTAAGCCATAGAGTTTCAGTAAGAGGCTGGTACATAAGGATAGAAACGAAAACAAAACAGAAACAAGACCATGGAGAGGCAGGGACAGGAAAAAGAATTAAGGGCAAGAACGCGAAAGAGGGTACATGTATATACAAAGGATGAGGATTTTAAAGTGAATTACAGCAAGAATAAGAATAGAGTCAAAAATGAAACTCAGGATGTGGGGTAAGAACAAAGAGGGAAGAAAGACGATAGTAGAAACTCGAAAAAGAAAAAAAGGACAAGAAACTGTAAGCGCAAGGAACAGCAAATTGCAGGTGAAGAAGAATCAAAAATTGGGGAAAAAAATGTACACTAACCTTTAACGTAGTCTCAATATCTGGAAAAGTCAAGTGCGGATGGGTGAGTAGTTCAGATTTGACCGATACCAAAGCACGCTCGGACACATTCATGCGCATCCACAGTTTACAGCCCTCGATGTACGTTTGAGAAACCCTAGTCAGCATAGAATGCAAGTAAACTAACGTTAAGTAGCATTATTTTTCTACGAAGTGCATGTACATATAAAGATACATCACATTCACATGTCAATGACCATTCTTGCTTTACTTTTTCAACAGAAGTCACTGATTTTAAAAGGTAATCATTACCTCGTGTGAATAGCTGTGTTTAATCACTCTTCAGTTCAACCTCCGGGCCAATTTGTAGGGGTTGTAAGCCACTCTCACAATCATTTCAAACTACATTTTACTTAGTATGCATGTAAAACGTTTGTATTTTATTATAAACTTATGTAAATTTTAGTTATGGCAGGGCCTCCAGGGAGAATGGATTACGCTAATTAATGGTCCCTGCCAAATAAATCAACCTCATTTTCTTATTACTATTACGATCATCATCATCATCATCATCATCATCATGATCATCATCATCATCATGATCATCATCATCATCATGATCATCATCATCATCATCATCATCATCATCATCATCATCATCATGATCATCATCATGATCATGATCATGATCATGATCATCATCATCATCATGATCATCATCATCATCATCATCATCATCATCATCATCATCATCATCATCATCATCATCATCATCATCATCATCATCATCTTTATCATTCGCAGAACAAGGTGAATGTTTCAACTGGCGGGCCTACGTGATTTGTAAACAAGGCATACTGGGTGAAGAGGGTAAAAAGATCGATAGTTTCTGAAAGAAGACAAACAACTTCAAAAATATCACAGAATAGTGTAAACTGGGGTTGTGGCCCCCAGAAAAACTCTTACATTGCTCTGTGCATGATTGGGAAACTGGCTAACAACGAACGTCTATCCAGTTTACTGAACATTTACCATCAGAACAAAGTTTATATTTACATTTACACATATGCCGATTAAGATTAAATTAAACAGAAATGTAGGTACTCAGCAAACCGTACTAACCAGAGGTCGGTCTTGACAGCTGGCTGAATATATTTTTCATTTAGAATACAGTATATCGAAGGAGAGAAGTGAAACGGGTAAGAAAAGAACAGATACGAAAAAGGCTTTAGGTACACATAAATTTAGATATAGACGGACACATTTTACCGTCAAATTATTTTAACCAAACATATCAAAACTGAAACCAAAAGAAAGACAAATGCAAGATCATTTTCTTTTTCTGTAGTGGTTTCGTTTTGTTCTGCGTATTATTCCAAAGGGGAAAAATGTAAGTTACATACCCACTCTGTCCATCTGGAACCAGTTTCAAATCTTTGCTCAGTTGTCCAATAACTGCACAATGCGGACCCGAGGAAAACAAATAGAACGCTTCCTCTTTTCCTACAGTCCAGAAATGAGTACTGGGGTCTTTGGGAAGCGATGGGTACTTGTTACCTGAGTATGTAGTTAATGAGAGATACCGTAAACCCATTGGTTTTTAGATTTCACTTTTTAATGGGCTTATACTCGGAGATGCGATGGGTACCTGTTATCTGAGCGTGTAGTTAATGAGATACCGTAAACCCATTGGTTTTTAGATTTCAAAGCACTTTTTAATGAGCTTATACTCGGAGATGCGTGTAGTTAATGAGAGATACCGTAAACCCATTGGTTTTTAGA
This sequence comes from Parazoanthus swiftii, assembly GCA_025403585.1. NCBI lineage: Eukaryota > Metazoa > Cnidaria > Anthozoa > Zoantharia > Parazoanthidae > Parazoanthus > Parazoanthus swiftii. Next base: position 15,750 of record JAOBYE010298873.1, on the reverse strand, counting down.
TTTCAAAGCACGTTTTAATGGGTTTATATTCGGAAATGCGATGGGTTCTTACCTGAGCGTGCAGTTATGATAGATACCATAAGCTTCCTAATAAAAACCCATGGGCATGTAGCTCATAAAACATTTTAATTTGGCTTATTTTCAGAGTGGATTTATATTTTTTATGCGGGGGAGGGGGAAGGGGGGAAGGCAATGTTGTGTTTCAAAGTCGTTTGGGCATATGACCAGATGGAACTCTTTGTGTCTTAACACCTTTAAATTAAAAATGACAGTAGACACACGTTAACACGTTAAATGGTTATTTTAATTGTCTTCAAAGACTCTGAAATAGTGGCAATAATCTAGATAACGATATATGATGAACAAAACAACAATAAGGCCTACTTTTGGGGAGGGCTTATTATCGGAAGAAAAAATATGCGTTATCAGATTTAGGGGTTTATATTCCGAGAGTTTTATATTCGGAAGTGTACGGTATGCAAATATGGTTTATTATATGAAAGTGTCTCTGAAAACCTTGCATGCAACTATGAGGAACATTGAAATGAAGTAACTATTGGTAATATAATATAATATAATATAATGCAATACAACACCATACAATAAAAGTTGATTATTTATATATTTCAGTTGATTGTCAATTTTATCTCCTATATCATGAACACTGATCGCAATTATTTCAAAAGACACTGCAATACCTATGTTTAAAAAATTTAGAAAAACGTAAGATTATCGATTTGGAAAAGAGAGCGAGGTTTCTGCATCAAATTCTCTGTGCCACATACGAACCCCGAGGAACATTTTTAATACTTGTACAAAAACAGACTAGAAAACAGTTGTACCTTCTTATAAAGCTGGTGGTCCGGATCAATAACGATCGGTCCCTAACTAGAAGTCATTTAAACTCACCAACAAACACAGCGACCGTGCCAAGTTGGTAGCCTCCCTTGATCTGTTCTCGGGCTCTTTCACTGCTGAGTGCTTCGTTTGCAGGCTCAATGATCCTAGCATGTCCCAACAAGACTGTGAGGTCGTGGTCATCAAGAGGCACGTGCGTCAGAGAACCGAAGTCTTGCTCCGTACTCTCTGTGCCATCAACAATCGTCAGGATCTGAAAAAAGGGTTAGATGTTAAAAACTGCATTTCCACCTACAAAAATACACACTTAAATACATCCATTTGTGTATGCAACGCTCAATCGCTTTTGTCACGAGACAAATTTAGCATCTGCCAAATTTTATCAATAGCACGTTTTACATTTCACAGTTTAATAACATAAAATACAGACAATGTATTGGATGTTATTAGCATACTGTGTGCAAGCGAGTTAGCTGACTAAAGATCGCGGGTTCTGTTCCTGCCTCTAATATTATTATTACCATCATCATCATCATCATTATCATCATCATCATCATCATCATCATCATCATCATCATCATCATCATCATCATCATTATTATTATTATTATTGATATTATTGATATCGATAAATTTGCTTTTAAATAATATTTTCTAATTGCCTAAAACCAATGAAGCACTACATGTATCTTGGAAACTGATGATGAAAGGTTGGAAAGTTGCACAATTCCGAGAATTTGAGGCAAATATTTTCCGTGTTTCTTATCCTTTTTACTGCTGCATCAAAGAAGGCGAGCATTCATTACCCTTGCTGGTTGGATTGTGGCCACTCCTTGTGGTGTGTTATTGACCGCATCCACCGTTGGAGGTTGGAACGAAACAGCGACATGATGCCAGGTGTCACGTGACAAACCTTTTGGCAAAACACTGACTTTCACTAGTGTAGACCAACGTACAGTTGGCTTGTTTTTCTTGGTCCACCTGGAAACAAACAAAGTTCAGTTACATCAGTCTTCGTGCTCTTTATCCTTAACTTTACATTCAAATGGACAAATTACGTATTTTTTCCAGCGTTCCCCACAGGAGTTTTCATCGGTTGACAGTGACTTCGGTTTGAAATATCAACCTGAACTCTTAACTCAGTTTCTCATTACTACCACCTTTGTCGTGGCCATATCATATTATATCATTTTACCAATAGTGTATTATATATGACCAGTATTTCTATCGTGTATTTTATCGGGACATGTGCACATACATCCATATATACATATTTCATTGAGCGTTTTAATTTATTTTTTTCTAACCATACAAGCACCATTAGAACCTATGAAAAGTCGCCACAGATTACAACACAGACGTTAAAATATGCGTTACACAACCGTACCTGAACACAAAGGCCCCATTTGAAGGATCAACCCAAATCTCGAACTTGTTCCTTGACGATTTAACAGAACACACATGGAAAACCTGACCAGCGGTCTTCTCTTTCTCTTGTGCTTGGACAGAAGGTACTCTGACAGAACTCAATCCACGACTTTTAATCCCAAACATTCGCTGAAGCTCTCTGTTTCTCGATTCATCTCCACCGAGTGTCAAAGATACACAGCGTCTAGGCGGAGAAGCAATTCTGACCCAAAACACCAAACTGAAGCCCATAACTGTCCATTGGTGCTGTCCCTTTAGAGGGAGCTCCACAGCACGAACCTTCTGAGCCGCTGGAAGTTCTTCTGGCTCTGTTCGACCCTGCAGTTTTGGAGCTTTTGAGCAGCTTGGGTCATCTTCTTCTTCCGTTCGATTGTGACGCCGTTTTGGTAAGACAGGGGCATCTTTGGACGTTTGCCTAGGCTTAGAAGATCCATGATATCGAAATTTAGTCTTGCGAGTTTCATGTCTTAGGGATTTGTCCGAGCTGTCAGAAGCAGAATATTTCAGTTCTGCCGTAGCGCTGTGATCACTGGAGCTCTCTCTGTCGCTAACATGAGGTGAACGTCCGCCGCCACTGCCGAGTCAAACGATTCTTGTGGGTTTGTATTAATATGAAAATTCATGTACACTTAATAGACTAAAATGTAGGGACCTTAAGCAACCATGACACGAACGTCAACAAGAACATTACAAAACAATTGACTTATCTACGGAATACAATAACTTCACGTGTGACTTTTTCAACTAGCCTGCCACTTTCCCATCGTTGTTTTTGGAAACAGAACGTGAAAAGCCCAATTCTGGAATTTTAAAGAGAAAGTGAACATTGGAGTATGAATCACGTCAACCTTCGCACGGCTTCAAAAGTGAATTTGCTAATTTTTCACATTCACACACCTCCATGTAAAAAGAGGAAACGAGAGTCATACATACAAGGAAAGGATAAGTGTGAAGTAAAAATTTTAGCAGTTGTTAGCGTTCCCGTTGCTTAGGCTCCCTATTGAGAAACAGAACAGACCAACGATGAATGAACTGAAGTGCAAGGTTCGCCACCATCTCACTGTTATGCAATATTACAAACATGTTTAAAGCCTGGAGTATAGCTCTGCATATGCTTCGGTAACTGAAACACGACAGATTAACTAACGTTAACTGCATGTTTATAGAAAAATGTAACCAAAGACAGTTTAAAGATCCGACAAAAACGTTTGTTTTGTGATTTGGATAGCGCTGCCCCTACCGCTGAAATTGTTAATCTGTTTGAAACATTATACCACACCTGCAGAAAATACTGTCCTTAGATTGTTGTTTGTCTGTGAATTTTTCCTAATGCCAAACAACTAATACTGAGTAGAAAATATGTGAAATTAAAACCTTAATTGGCACTATCATCCAGGAACTCTACTTACTTGAGAAATTTGGAAAAAATCTAAGTATCAGAGTTTAAAATTATTGCATTATTTGTCGGAAAACTCAGTTGTACCTCTTTGGTTTGGTGTAGGGAAAATGCCGTTTCTTTCTTCCATGCATCTTTCTGCCTGTCACGGGTGATCGTCTGCACAACTCAGGGTTCTCCACGGGGCAGGGAAAGGACAGGACAAAGGCAGGCCTGGGGCGACTACCTACCTCACGTGCAACAGCAGCCAAGGCACTGCACAAAAGGCCCTGTCAAGTGTTGAGGCAGAACAGAACCCAAAATATGTTTCCAAAAATTGTCTTAAAACTAGAGTATATGATCACTAAAAAGCTACCCTACTTTACAGTATGTAAAAACAAGCAAAATATCCTCTGTTTTAAAACTTTCTCTTGATAGTTTTGTAAAAGCCTTGCTGTCGGCATTCCTAATTTTTGGAGATAAACTATTAAAAAGACCTGCGCCGCTAAATAAGAAAATTTTCTTTTTCCGTAACTTGTTTTTTCTTTCGGTAATGTTAAAAAATCCTTGTTTCTGGTATTATACGAGTGATTACTGTTTTACCTTGCGAAAATATCAGACAGGTAAGTCGGCGTTTGAAACAGTATTGTAGCAACAATAACAACAACAATAATAATAGTAATAATAAAAACAATAATAATAGCAATAATAATAATAATAATAATAATAACAACAACAACCATAATAGTAATAATATGGACTTTATTAATTCTAAACTTGTTTTGGATTTATGGTAATCAGGCAAGATCTAAACAATTACGTAAGAAAAGATTCGCCTACACATGGGAACAACAACCATACACAACATGTACGTTTTGTAACTAATCGTACCACTGGTGGTGACGAGCCTTTGAAGATGGTCAACAGGTCCCACAGTTCATCTGCTCTGATGCTCTGTCTTGCAAGGAGCACCACAACATCCAGGATTCGCATCTGAAGAGTTTCCAACACTTCGTCACTACTTTCAAGCACATCGTGAAGACAGTCAAGGATTGTGTGAATCATCCCCTGTGGAGTTAGAATTCCGTGACCACCTTCGATTCTGTTTTGAAATATTTGTTGCATAGAGACAAAGAGTTTCCACCCACAACTCAACACGAATGCCAAGGGCTTTTTAAAGTCTTTCTAGGAATTTCATTAGCAGATTCAAGGACCTTCTGTGGCCTTCTGTCATCTTCTGTGGCAAGATTTTGCATTTATTGTTCTTCTTAATTTTAAAATTTTCAATACGTTAACAGTAAACTTTATGGTTTACGATTTCTAAATCTTTAAAACTTTAAAGCATGGTGCTCACTGAGTGATGATAACAAAATTCCAGGAGTTCTCCAGTGTAGAAACTGTATTTTTCCAAGAGCCAACCCCAAATTATCTCTCGCCAAAAACAAAACAATATCAAATAACTTCTTCAGCTTTCCGGTCGAAGCAAAATGGGACAAAAATCACCAAAATCCCCTCCTCCCTGAAAATGAAATTGATTCTTGACAAAATAGAAAAAGTACTATCATAAGTCAGATGCTTCTGCAGGTTTTGAATTGTTTGTAAAACAGTTGGAAATGTTTCCACAAAATTCCAGGAGTTTTCCAGAAGTACAGAGAAATTGTACCTGATGTGTTTTTCCAGAAGTTTTCCAGGGCCCTGGGAGAACATTTCAAAATTCCAGCAGTTTTCCAGGAATTCCAGGAGTTATGAGCACCATGTTAAAATTATTGATTTACAGCAGTAAAGACTGTTTTATTATTGCTAACTATCTAAACCTACCAAAACTTAACAACTACCACAATTACAGTTGACTGTAGTGCTTACCTCGTTGCACAGGACTGTGCAATTCACTTCATACGACTGAACCAATTGTGAAAGGCTCCGAGTAGCATGAGACATCAGTAACAGTTTGCTGCAGTAAGGAAAACCACAGCTGCATCAGCTTTTTAAGACGTTCAACGGCCTTACAAACCTTGAAAGTTTGAAAAGGAAAAAGACGAAAAAGAAAAAGACTGCAAATACCTTAAGCCGATTCTACGTAACATTTTTTAATTTTGTTTCCAGAACATCTACTTCATCTGATTATTCTAGCTTGTTTCATACAATGTAGTAAGGTTTCTTAAAACATTTCTTTTTACCGGTGGATTGTCACACAAAATAATTACCTCTTATTAGCCTCGTTTGCTCGGTCCATACGGCAAGTTATGGACCGAGTTTTTTCCTTCCTTTTATGGCCCAAATGCGAAGCACGCAGGCCATGAAAACAAGGAAGGAAAAAACGAGGATCCATAACTTGTCGTACGGACCGAGCAAACGAGGCTAATAAGATGTTTATATTATATGCTTTGTTGATTATATATTGCAAGTGCGGCCGCTCCAGAACTAGAGGTCCGTACGGCTACTTACGGACCTGAAACTGACCAGTCACAGCGCGCGAAATCAGTCAGCCATACAGTAATAGATAATATTTAGCCCCGAAATGGAACAAATTCAACGCACACAAGTACACACAAAGCAAATGCTCTAAAAGAGGCCTCTTGAACGCAAATAAATCCAAGGCTTATTTCTGGAATAAAGGTACCTTCCTTCACTGTAAGAATCATTCGCATACGCCGCATCCAACAGCTCAATAACAATCTTGCAAATGCGAGGGTACAAAATGCGTCCAGATAGTTGCGTGTCTACCCTTTCTGCATCTGTGCCACTTATCTGCCTGCCTTTGGATGCTCTTTGTCCCTTCCTCGTCCTCGTTGGTTTTTCTGCCCAAGGACCAGCTTCACTCTTACTTCCACCAGGCTCGGTGGCAGAGTCACCGCTGTCCGACTGAATCTCTGTATCAGCCAGGTACCCTTCCTCCAAGGCTCGTTTTGGCCTAAACGTTGTTCCTTAACACAAGGAAGAAAGAAAGAACAAAAGAATTACTAGTAACAGATCTAAACGAGGTCGGAATCAAATACATAATATGACAATTAGCAAGTTTTCCAATCAAGTTTTCCAAAAGGATTGTAGTGACAACTTGGTAAAAAAATAAAACACAGTGGCAAAATAGTTTAACAGAAAAATCCTACTGCTTTTCAGACATAACAAGTCTAGCAAATGGTTGCTAAATTGAATGCAAATGGATTTATTTCAGACTTTGGGCGGAGCCGCGTTTGCTCATATACGACTGGAACTTATTCCACCTGGCACTTGAGAAGTTTAACCATTTTAATCGATTCATAGTGGTTTCTTTTATTTAGAGGGGAACCTGAAAACTAGCTGGTTCAACTATGTCTCAAAGTATGTCTCCAAAGATTGCATTTGTAAGTAATAATAAGCCACTTTCTCAATCATGCGCAGAGCAACTTAAGTGCTTCATTTGGCAGGCTACACGTGTTGGAAACATGGCAAATGGCGTTAAGAAAGAAACAAGATCGATTGTTTTCGAAAGAAGGTATAAAGATAAATTCTTAAATATGTCACAGAATGATGTAAACAGGGGTTGTGACCACCAGCAAAACCGTTACTATGCTCTGCGCATGATTGAGCAAGCGGTTTATACTAAACACATAAGTTTCCAGTGCGAAGGATCTTCCTTAACCATCAAACTGAAATCGCACCTCTCTTTAACTCTTGCAACTCACAGTAAAACTAATTTTACAGACACTAAAAACGTAAATTGAAACACCCACCACTGTTATCAATTTCGTCCTCAACCAAGACATACCACTCCTCTTGCAGTACCTCTTGGTCAGCAGTTTCCAAGTCCAAAGTACCCGAAGGGCTTTCCGTCATGGCATCAAAAGTGCCGCCTTGCATGTCACGATCCAAGGAAGCTTTAAGAAATGCGTCACATAGTCCTGTGCCCAGGAACGTCTTCACAACAAGTGACTGAATGACGGTGTGTTTGGCATCGGACACTATTTTCTCTAAAGGTGGGAGCACCTAGTCGGGATATATTGAATTGCAAGTTTGTTTGAGATTACAACAATTGCACTGGGACCGTTCCTAACCATTTCATTACTGAAACTGGTGTAATGCAAACAAAAAACAATTGTTGAAAAAGGTTAAACCTCTCTTCAAAATATCAAAAGAATCTTTATGCACTCGACTTGAAGGAATTCCTCATTCTCGATAACGAATTCAGTGTCAATGAGGAAATCAGAGACAAACCAAAATACCATTTCTATTAACAAATTGCACTACAATGCAGGACTTTGACATCACAAGTGTGAATAAAATAAAACATCTTCCTGTTTTATCCTGACGCTGACAAGCCGACTCCATAACTGGTTTTAACCCAAGAATACCGTACATGTATGTTCATACCAGAAACAAAGTGAAAGATGCAACAACTTAGGGTGTCTGTGAATGCTAATCAAAAGAAAATGACAACATCACACTAGAACTAACATTGCAATGGCACAATCGGACCATACATTGTACTGCACCATACTTTAACGAGTGATGTCAGTATTTTCATGTTGTAAAAAGGTGATGTAAATGTTTGTAAGGGTAAACACAGCAAAATAATGGTTAAAGCTATTCTTTGTAGGAAAACCTTTACATGCTATAATAAACAGATATGGATCAAAGTAGATGTCTGGGCACAACTCACATTTTCCTCCCTAAGGTTAGAGTCAAAAGCAAAGGTTTGTGTGAAGTTAAGCTTTTGGTTTAGGGATATTGCAATAAACCACAGTTTCTTCTTGTTTGAATGGATTAAATGGAACACCAAACACGTTTTCAATTTCCAGACTAAGTAACTTGTGTTACATGTATGAGATTCTCTCAATAGTTCAATCAAAATTCCTGTAGAACTTGCAAGTCAGGTTGACAATTTGGGCCGCTGGATAGCGCTATCCACCTTTGAATAACCGGAGCCAGTATTAAAAGGACACTATTCAACAGTTCAATACTTCAACTTTTAAAATTAAAAAGAGTACAATAAAGTAAGAAGCTAGTGGTTTTTACACAAACAATATGTTTCAATTAGATCAGATTGATTAATACTGCTTCGCAAACTCAGCTCGGTCACAACGTTCTGCTCGATTTCTATTCTTATGGAAACAATTTGTTGCCAACATTTAGTAATATCTCGACTAATTCATGAGGACTTGAGATTTTGCAGGCTTAAGTTACCAATGAAAGCTTCTGTTTAACGCAAGGTAAATAACTACAGTACCTGATAATAACTGTAAACATACCTCCTGGTTTACCTTCAATTCCTTGGACACAGCAAACCTTATGCAGACTGCCAACAAAACTTCATATAGCCTCACCAGTTCTTTTATCTCAGCACTCTCCAGCAACATTTCTTTATTTTCTCCTGACCATTCATTTACCAAGAAACTTCCCAGATACTTCTGTAGGCTAATCATTAATGCGTTACTACAAGATGCACCTTTTTCTGCACAAAACATTTGACCAAATAACTCGTTTGTGACAAGAAGTTGTAAACATGTTCCCCATAAACGAACTGAAAGAGAAAGTCTTCCAATGAACGTACTTTCAGAAAGTTTGTTCGACAGAGTTGCAGTTTCTTCTTTATCTCCAGTGCTGAGTAGCTCATGGATACATTTTGCTGACTGCTGCAAAAGATTAATAAATCCTCTCGTTGCAATATTTTCTTCCTCGAATCCTGCACTTTCTTCTTCTTCGTTTTCTGAGTCAGGAACATCCCCATGACCAAACGAGTTGAAGTTGTTACAAAAACCAAAACCTCTCTTCGTCTCGCTTTCCAGCGTACAAAGAAACTCAAACACCTTTATTACTGCCTGCTGTAGTTCGTCCACTACAAGAAGTGTCTGAAGTTGATGAAGTCCTCCACACTTAATAAAGAACGAATGTGACCTCTTGACAGACAGTAAAAGAGGGAGGTAGGAAATGCAGTTCTTGAGAACTGCGTACGACATACTCTCCTTATTCACGGGGATTGTGCTACGGTTTGTAGGTGTGATGTCAAGACCTCCACCATCCGACAGGATACTTTCAGAGCGAGTTTCTGGAAAGCAACAAACACATTCGCAATGTTACAAAACTAAAGTACATCAAATCTTTGTAAAGTTAACGACACACCAATTAGCGACCACATGTTTGAAAGCATTAACTACTGACTAAACTACGTTGGCAAATTTCGGAAGCTTAAGAACAGCCACCGTTTTTGCAGATGCAACCAACCATTGATGATTTGAAAACCCAAAGTACTGATTTGGTGGAAAGTTCCTGCAATGAAGTGTTTTTGCAATTGCAACACAGTAAAATAGAAAATAAGGAAGAAAGTGAAGAGATGCAGTACAACGATATAACAACATTGGAAGGCATTTATGGACAAGAAGCTACATGTATGCCACTGAATTTTACACCTTTTTATACTGTGACAGTTTGACCGTGTTTTGCATGTAGCTGACCACGGTATTAAGTTTTAATGGATTTTTTTCCATATTTGGAAATTAACTTCACATGTCAAAGGATGATGTCATAACAACCGAGGGTTCATAAACATGTAGTTAATGAGGCCTCTGTTAAGACGCAAATCGCAAGTTATATGTATTCGCGAACAATTAAAATGCAGAAAATATATTCGTGCATTAAGTGGCAAGTGGTACTGACCAGTGAAGCAAATCATAAATTGCGACTTACTCGGAGCGCATGCTTCAGTGGCTGGTACAGTATAATAGCACATTCGGGATTGGTGTCACATACCTGCACCTGTATCATTACCAATACTGAGCTCCGAGGCATTGTAAAACACAATATCCTCAACACTTGCAATTTCACCTTTTCTGGCTCTGTATCGCATAATAAATGGTAAAATAACACGGCAGAATAGTGCTCCTCGCATACTTGCCGATCCCAAACTAACAAGAGGCTCCAGTGACTTGATTACTTTGAGAGCTGTGTGACTGTCGGATGACATCAATAAAAGGCAGTACTGTGACAAACAAACCCAAGAAAGATTCTTGCTTTTGAGCAAACTTGCTCTTTGTCGAATGGATGATGACAAAAACCCAGAAACATGATCAGCTGTTGAAAATCCGCTGTCGCTTCTGGAAGGGCTCGCTTTTGGAGATTTGCCGGAATTTCTTCTCAAACGTTTTCCTTCAGTACCCTGCACATTTGCTGTGGCAATTTTAGCGGTTACCGGAACATCAATCTCGGTTAGAATAAGTTGAGTGATGAGTTGGAGAACTGCATCCTGGACTCGTTTAGACTGCTCCAAAAACCTTTTTAAAAACAAAAAAGAAGTTTTTACACATATATGAATATAAGCTTTCGATTTACGATGAAGGAAGGAATCGAAGGAAGGAAACGTGAAGAAATAAATGAGTGGAAGGAATGAATGGAAGGAAGCTGGGAGTAAGTAAGATGCTGTAAATACTCTGTAAATGATTACTCAAGGGCTAACAATCTGATCACAGCTATGGGTAACACCAGCTGATGTCGTTATGTGCTAAGGCGAAGTGCTACTATCTGCTTGATGTTCCACTGGCAAAATACCCATATTACCCATGTAGTAATCCCAGCTTGGGTCTTTGAAGAGAATCCTTTTTTAAGTATCACGACTTTGCAAGTACAACTTACCCTGTCAACAGCGCTGGTATTAAATGATCAGGTGCAAGGCAACCACAGACACCAACTCTTCCAAGACATGCAGCTACTTGAGCCTTTGTGAACAGAGATGTACTATTCTTGAAGGATGCCAGTAGTGTATTCACCACTTTACCGACAGGACAGTCTTCGTTATGTCCTGAAACATATATTTCGAGATAACTATATAAAAATACAGAACTTACACTGAGCTACAATATAAAGAGCAAGGGCAAGAAACTGGGCAAAACAGATACTGGGAAACAGTCAAAGACAATGCAATGTAATCTAATATTCACCTGGAAGGTCTACAGTATCAGGATTTACACACAGAATTAAAGTGATAACACACATGTGTATTATGGATGATGACATATTTATCATATCAAAACATATATTGTATTTGACAACCGTTTTTCAGTTGTGCCTCTCTTTTTGTTTATCACGACTGCTCATTTACTTTTCTAGTTTGAAAAAATTATATCTTGTCAAACAACAAAAAATATTATATGGTCGTTTGAAGATAGAATTTTACCTTCCCGTGATGCAAAAAATTTTCACTCGTTTGCTTTGAGTTTTCATCATTCGACGACATGCAACGTCATATGTGTAATATTATAGAAGATGTCAGAGTTCAGCGTCACACAATGATACAGCACACCACACCAGCTTTCAAAATGCTTATCAAACTAAAGTAAGACGCAGGCCAGCATACCCAAAGGCATACAAACGAAACAACCACACCAGAAATAGAACACAATACAGCCATGTATATATCCAGTTAAACCAATGTCTGTTTTATATGCTAAATGCAAAACGTGAATACCCCCAAAAAGAAAGAGAGGCAAACTGACAGTTCATGTATCTATGAATGCTACGTACACGGTGTGCATGTGGGTAGATATACATGTAGTTGGTGTAAATCAATAATTACAGTACAGGGGAATCGATTCCTAAAACAAAGGGTACCAAAGGTTTTTTGATGTTTGAACCCACTCTCCACTACATTTTCAAACACTTTGCTAACTGGGCCTCGTGTATACAAAACCAGTTATCATGCCTCCTTTTGTAAGGTTAGGTTTTTTGCACTCTTTTTTATCTACAACCTGTATTTGTTTGGTTATTACAAATCGTTAAGGGCAATACCAAGGCTAGCTGATCAACCTTTTGATCAACCTTGCAAGTAATTAATTAATTAACAGTAAGACTGCCTTACTAATCAGAATGTTAGCACTACCATTACGTTCAGCGTTCTTCCTCTTCTCTTGTTCACTTTCCATGTCTCCAGCTGACTCCTGCGAGCTGTCCATGTCAGAACTGGGAGGATACATTTCATCAAACTCCCCCTCATAGAAAGATGACTCTCCCCCTATTGTTCTTGCAGTGACCTCGTTCACTGTACAATAAGTTCTCGTCTTCTTCAACACTGATATAATACGCCCCAAACTGCTCAGCAGATGTAGCACTGACGATTTTGGAAACTGTTTCAATCTCTGCACGATATCAAGTGATTTATTCCTCTGTCTTCCACCTGAGTCAGGAGCATCGAAAGAAATATCTTCCAATTTCGTAAGAGTGGAATTGACAAGATCAAAACCACCATTTCTTGAAAACTGCTCCAACAACTCTTGTGCGAGCATCTGCAATTGTGGAATTACGACAACTCCACGATGAAGGTTTGAAAATAAGAAAGTAAGCAGACCTTGAACAGTCACAGAAGAAAAGAGAAGCAGCTGAAATTCCTTCCAGACACTTGAATTTTCAAAAACTGATTTTGGTCGACTGGGATTTTCGATTAACAAAAGAAGACTGCTGAACTGATCTTGTGATAATGAAACATGATTTGTAACATTTGCGATCATTTCAGTAATCTTCTGGATGCATGTAGATTTTATTAAAGACTTCAAAGATCCAGCTTTCTGACAGCTTGAGTATGACATGGAATACGATGCTCTCAAAGTTGCAACTTGAACAGCGAGGGAAGCGGCAGTGCTCCATTTACAGTCAATTTCAACATCATCATCAAGCTTTGATATTCTCCTCGTTTTTGGCTTGTTTAACAAAAAGACAACGTCAAGCAATTTCATATATGTATCCATGGCAACAGCACGATCAAGAGTGACATTGTCGGTCGAAAAAAGATTTTCAAGTATTGTAAGAATAAGAAGATACAGTTCAAATACATCAATTGTTCCATTCAAGTCCAAATACATGCAGGAAAACAGAGGAGAATCGCGTTCCTTTGACTCAGGAAGAGACGATTCATTTGGAATCCCTGTGACATCTTTCTCACTCGGGTTCTCTGTGACTTCATCATTACTTGGAACGTCTCTGGCATTGCCGTGGTCTTCAGATTTGGTCAGGTTCTGAGATGCAAATTTCTCTTGGTAACTTGCAGAACATTTGTTCTCCAGAATTGAGTCCCTCACGAGACAAAAATGAAAAGATTTCCCTTTGATATTCCAAATATACTCCTCACATTCCGACAAAACCAGCCCCAGATCTGCATCGGATAAAAAAGAATAATACATTTACCTGCATTGCTTGTCATTCATCAAAACCCTTTACCAAAGTAATTTATTATGTTTATAACATCAAATCCGTTGTAACACCTTACGCCTCGTTGTTCAAAAACAAGACCAACAAGATGGCATTTATAGTTCGTACACACTGTCAAAAAATAGTTAAAAAGAGGATTAACTTACAAGAAAATGAACTATGAGTACCTCCTTAAGTACTTTACGCAATCAATCCAAGACAACACACGTTCATGCTGGCTTAATTTTTGATGAAACTGATTATCCTTCCTCACATTCAACAGACAACAAAAGATAATTTTATGTTTATTGAACCTTCAACGTATAGAATGCAACCCAACAGCCTCACCCAAGTGTTCAGCATTTTGGAAGTTTCTTTCAACAACTACGTATAGCTATATATATAGTTGTTTAAAGAAACTGTGAAACTTAAATTAAAATAAAAAGGGTTTGTTTGCATCACCCTCCAGGATCTGAAAACCCTGGAATCACTTGATGTGCACTTGATAGTTACTTTACCACCCCATGATAGACTCTTACCAATGCTACTTAAGTCAGTTCAGTTAGGGGCCTTTTAATTATGTCCCAAATATTGCAGTTGATAGTGCATTGCCCAGTCACAGCATTAAATCTTGCAATCCCTATGACTGCAACCTGAAAGCTTTTGCTTGTAACCAAATGCAGACATACCCAGATTGATCCACTCAACTGGAATCAATTAACAATGATACATACCTGTACATATATTGTATATGCAGTTGGTTTTTGTTTTCACCAGGTAATATTTTTTTCAATTTATTTATTTGTCTTACTAGTTAGTTTTTTCTTACTAGTGCAATTTTTCTAACAAGTAAAATACCTGTACATACAATGTATGTTGCAGTTGGTTTTTGTTTTCACCAGGTAATATTTTTTTTAATTTATTTATTTGTCTTACTAGTTAGTTTTTTCTTACTAGTGCAATTTTTCAGCACTAGGTGTGGACAACAGGTTTACTTTAGTTAGTAGACTTTGAAAAAACAAATATAGTGTACAATGGAGTAGCTGCTGACTGTGATGTAGAAGTAGTATCCAGTACTGTACAGGTGGAGAAGTGGAAAAGGGGTGAAAAGGAGCAAGGACAGAGGGAATGACTAGACACAGTAAGGGTGGGGGAAAATGGATCTTTTTCCTGTTAATTTAATGTTAATTAAATACTTAACTGGAAAAAATTGCCTACAGTAGAGTTAAAGAAAGTATTACCTAAAAGTTCAAAATCAAAATTAACTGAAAAAAAAATTAACTGCAACACAACATACATAAGTCATGATCATGTGCCAAGAATACACTTTAAGAAAAGATTCCTTCATTTCAATTTAAGCCTCCTAAAGAAAAACTTGGACAATGGCAATGAATGATTGTATACCTTACAGGTGTAGGTAGATATACTTAAAAGCTAATTTACATTTGTACCAATAACTACAATTTTTAATTGCTTAAAAAAACTAATGAATGTACTTCAAAGCAATGGCTCACTTTCCAAATGACTTCATTTCTTACAGTATAAAGTAGTTATAACATACTGCATAATCAATATACAGTACACAGTATTTCTTTCCAAGAATCAAACCATTTCTTTAATTAACTTTGCAGTAACTATAAACACTGCTACAATTATCAGCGAGCCAGTCATCTCAATCCTAAGGCAACATAAATGTCACAACATGCAACCCAACATACAGTGAAGGAGTGAAAAAAAATATTAAGAATTACACTGTACCTTGCAGCGGTCGATAATCTGCAAGTGGAGTCTTCAAGATCACAGGCAACAGAGTGACAAGAAGGTTAGCAAGATCACTACCACTTCCTGAAACCTAAAGTTCAAGTTACTCAAGTAAGTGTTCTTAAAAGCAACAGTTCAGGTTGCAAATGAACAGTTTTTTGTCCAAGTGGCCTACATATACC
>JAOBYE010298651.1:3073-15673 GCA_025403585.1 Parazoanthus swiftii | reverse complement strand
GTTTTTGGTCTATGACTTCTCTGCAGCTCCGTTGCTTTTCAAAATCAGGACATTTTGCGTCCCGACTGAGGTCGAGTTGGGATTCGGGATTCTCAGTCAAAATCGGGACTGTCCCGCCTAAATCGGGACAGTTGGACACTCTGGAGTTAAGTCGATTTGAAAATTAGATTTAATTGTTATTTCGCATTATATGTTGCAATTCTTTTGTTCACGAAACTTAACAAAAATAGACAATTTTCACAATTCTCGAGAAAACACTGATTTCATGAGTCACGACAGAAATTTCATTCACAGTTCACGGAAATTGTTTTCCTCCATTCACGATTCACAGCAATTAAAAAATATTATTCATGATTCACGGGAAAACCCTTTTCCGACACTCTTTTTACAATGATGTAAATAAAATTAGGTTTGTAGTTTGGTAACATTGGTTGTTTTTGATGTTGTCAATTTACTGAAATAAAACACATTCCAATAAGTTTTGCAAAATAAATGGAAGTCACTGTGTAATTTTGTGAACATGCTCTTTCAATTTCTCCTATTAAGTACATGCTGTGCACCTGAAATAATAACCAAGAAAAGAATTTTTAAGAGCTTAAAACATGTCCAACTGTAAATTCCACAAAATTCTGGGGGCATTGCGGCAATGGCCAAGGGCATCCACGGCAAATGCCGCGTGGCCGTCATAGATTTCAAGCCCTGCCATCGTGGAATTTGGAAATGAATTGACTATGTTTACAACTGAGAATATAAATATACTCAGCCATACCCAGTCAGGGTCGGCCACGCTCAGCCACGGTCAGCCATGCTCAGCACGGTCGGTTCTTACAGTAATTTCAAGGACAGTTGGCCAACATCGGCTGCGATCGCTCATGGTCAGCTGGTCAACGGCCGCCCGACCGTGCACGGTCAGCCACAAAATCCTCATTGGACAGAATGGCGTACCATGAATTACATGGTTCTCACTTGAGTTCCTTTGACATTAATTCTATCCCCATGCTGTCTGGACAAATAATTATTTATGTGAGGTCAAGACTGTAAATAATATTAATAATCAGTTTTTCTTTCTCTTTCTCTTGCTTTTCTTCATGCATCAATGTTGCAGGTTAATTCACTGGAAGTAATATTGTTAATGATAACAAAGTTGTTCAGATTACATCCATTTGACTTCTTCACTGGCCAAGCATGTTAATACATTGTACTTAGAAGTTTCTAATTTAAGCAAAGTTTGCATTCTGTAAATTGCAGATAAGCTGTTCTTTTGGTTGATTAGGCCAAACAAAAAAAATGTTGGTTTCTTGTTACTGACCACACCTACATGTAAGTTTAGGTCACCGACCCTAAATTTTTTTATTGTGAGTCGTTTTTACAAATGATTTTTCTCACACAAATATGTTTTCAGTTTGAAGTCTATTTTTGTTGCAACTTTATATTAAAACTAACTTTAAATACTAAAGGTTTGGAAATGATTTTGGTTTTTGTAATGCTTGTGTTCTGCAGAAAACATGTCAGCTGAGATCAAAGATGACAGCTACCACAGGCTGTATCTACAAAGCTCTGTTATTGTGTTGTTTTTAATTTTAAAAAAAACACTTAGTGTATCGTTACTTTCTTACTATTACATGTATGTTCTGACAAAATAAATATGAATTATCAGTCAGAATTGAAAAGGTTGCAAAGAACTTATGTAAATATGTGACAAATTTTTTTATAAAGCTTAACACAAACAAAGCGTAGCACAAAAAATAGAACTTTGTATTACAGGAATCTATGGATATTGATCCTTTTTGTGAAGCTTCTCTCTTAAAATGCATTTAAACGGGGTTAAAATGCATTTACTTGGTAGGTTTCTCATTCCATTTATGTTAGAGTTAGTGTTTTTCAAAACATGATCATACCATCAATTTAAAAATACATTTAAGGATTTCAGATCTACTATTTTGATCCCCTTATACTACATATCTGTACAGTAATTATATGTTCACCATTATATATCAGTTTTTTTAATGTATGTACCAGTTCTGTTTTTATAAAATGTACTTTGGGCAAATAACATTATTTCAAAAAAATTTTTAAAAATGACCCTACCTACCTACCCTAACTTTAAGAAGCATGTACCGTATTTGACCAAGTAAGTGCCCACCCCCTATGTGCAATAAATCTGGCAAAAGTTTGTACACGTGTTGAAAATGGCGAAAATGAAACGGCAGATAAAACAAAAGAGATAGTCAGAGCATCTCGTTGAAGTTCTGACAATGTGCAAGTGTTGACCAAGTGATAATTTGTTTAATATTTCAATATTTTTTTTTAAAAATATTTTAACCAACAACTTTTTACGTGTGTGATTACACACCTTGGACTCTTCAGGCAGGTGCCAAGGTGTACATGACATGTGCAACTGCATGCCTCTCACACAGAGGTAGGCAAAGTCAAGCAAACCCTGCCATGCTTCAAACAAACAAGTAGTACACCCAGGCCCGTAGGCAGGGGGGTGCGCCTCCTCCCCTCCCACGAACCCAAAAAGGTCCGCATTTGGAGATTTACATGTAATAAGACCATGAAGAAATCCGAATAGGTTTATCGTAACAATTGTACTAACGTAAATCGAAACGACTAAAAAAAAAAAACGGGTCCAAGTTTACAAAATTTGCACCCCCCCAACAAAAATCCTGGCTACGGGCCTGTACACCAGACTTGGTCATTCCAATACAATTTACAGCTAACTCTGTCAATATTAATATTAATAGTACTTGCAGGAAAAACCCTGGTTTTTTGGTAAAAATTATGTGTTTCAAGACTGTTTATTTAAAGAGCTATTACAATGCACCATAGCTATGGAATGCTTTTACCATTAGCATATAAGGCAAATTAGTTCTCTTTCTATTTTTAAGAAAAATGTAAAAACACATCTTTTCAAACAAGCTTTTTTGTAATTTCTATATCAACCTTTTTTGTTTTTATAAATTATGTCATTAATAGTATTTTTCAAGTTATTTTATCGTAGAATTGTAAAGCGCCATAGAGCATATAGTGTACATGGTGCTATAACAAAAAGGGTTGTTATTGTTATATTATTATTACTATTATTATTAATGCAACTGATTAAACAAGAAAACATAGTAGATATTAGAGCACAAGGACAGCACCATCTGTAGACAGGGATTTCTAGATGTATCAGGGAATTTGAATACATGTAACCCATACAGTTCTCAAAAAAGGTGGACAGCCTGGGTAATCCAGGTGTTTCGGTCTGCCACATATTCACAGCAGTATTCAACTAAACCACTACATAGAAACTTGGAAAAATGTGAGCATGTTTTACAAATTTTCTAAAAATTACCCACTGATTGATCAGCAAACAGCTGCTGTAAGCTCTGTTTTTCCCCAGTT
Organism: Parazoanthus swiftii; assembly: GCA_025403585.1. Lineage (NCBI taxonomy): Eukaryota > Metazoa > Cnidaria > Anthozoa > Zoantharia > Parazoanthidae > Parazoanthus > Parazoanthus swiftii. The sequence continues at coordinate 12,283 of JAOBYE010298651.1, read as the reverse complement.
CATTTTCAGTGTGTGAGGTCACAGAAATGTGAGCCACACAAGTCATTAAATTTTGTGTGACGTCTGCACATCAACAGCCAAACTGGAAAATTTTTCTGCCAGAGTGCATGTTTCAATTGACCAATTTCCTGTTTGATACAAAAGATGAACAGAGTTTTCCTGTTTCCTGTGAGTAACTCCACTCTGAAGTCCCAAATAGTCATATGCATGATTATTTTTTGGAGAAAAATTTCCTTCCTAAACAGTTTAATTCAGGCCTGTTCAATATTTGGTTTTTGACACTGACCTTCCTACAGTATATGCTTATTTGGGCATGTAAGATTATTTACATTAGAATCGCATAGTAGGGATGAATCTTGCAAGCTGATTGGCTAATCACCGAATAGATGAGAAGGTATTTAACGTGGAATCGCATGTTTTCAGTGTGCACTGAGTCGAGACGACAGCTAATTAGAAGAAAAATTTGACAAGGTTAAAGAGCACATTAGACGACACTTTTTTGTTTCAGCAGAATTTTGTTTGTTGACTTTACTACACCAAGTGAGGCACAGTGGAATACTATGTCTGATGACCGAATGTCATAGATTTTTGCAAGGAAACTCAAATAATAACAAGAACGAAAAGGAACTTGACGATCTACGTTTGACGATCTTGTTTTCAGGCCGTCAAACCTTCCTTTTTGGGGAACATTGACAGCAAATACTGTATAAAAGAAATTGATATGCCTATAAACATTAGCAATTTTCAAGCTTTTAGATGAAGCTCCATTATCTCAGGTAGGACTCTTAACCAGTCTTCACTAGTGCAACTTTTGACATTTCTCATCTGATGTCAACATTCTTTGAAAACAGCAACTGGGAACTACTAAAAGTGGTTCAAAACAATTACATAAAATCTGGCTAATTTTTGAAAATGTTGATCTCTTGATCATTTGCTAAAAAGTCCATTAACCCATTTCAAAAGCTGCACATACAGTAATAGTAGAAACTACTTACAATTACTTGCCAATTCATTCTGTAAACATTTCTTCATCTTTGCGAAAGTTGATCAGCTACTGCTTCGAGCTGTTGAAGTCAGTTAGATTGGAGATTAACAGTTTATGAGCATCAAAATGTTTACATCCTGTTGTCTGCAGGGTTATGAACCCTCGAATTTCATTTTGGGATCCAAGCTTTGTTGTTAAACAGACATTTTAGATGCTAAATTGAAGGGAAAATGCAGTAACTTCTAGCAAAATGTTGCAAGTGAGCGCGTACATGTTTGAAAAAGGCACAAATTTTCCCTCCTTTTCTTGTTGGCGACATGCCCGTGGAGTAAACTTGTTCAAACACTCAAGCTTGCAAGATTCATCCCTACTATGCGATTCAAGGAAAATCCATTTCCTGACTCGTGAATTCCACGTTAAATTTCACTTGAGAAAATGATATCATTTTTTCTCATGAAATTTAACATGAAACTGCCTCATCAGGCAATGGATTTTCCTATAAAATCCAGTCTTTTGATAAGCATTTCTTTAATTGTCCTTTTAAAAGATTCAAAGTAAAAGTCTAAAGCTATTTATTACTTGAAAACTTCACCAATTCCTGATGGTTCTACAGCATTTTTGTTCCTGGAGCCCACACAGTCACTCATGCATAAGGTTGGAGCCTATTCTCACTATGACAGTACTTTGTGATCAGCAGGAATCATGAAATGACACAAAGGGGTCACTTGTGGCTGCCACGACAGATCCGTTTTGGTTGAGATAATTTATTAGAAATATGGCCTTCACCAAAAAGAAGAACTGGCACTGACATTTATGGGTAAGGTATAAACAAATGAATAGCCAGGGCCAGCTATCAGTGGTTTTACAGTAATTTTACCAGTCCACACTAAAAAATTACTGGCTTTTCCCTACTGATTTCATACCCTAGGTAGTTACCAAATTGATGAAGAACTGAAACCTATAAACACAGTGTAGCAACAAGTACAAAAACAAACAAACGTCTTAAATTTAAACTTGGCAGGTGGAAAGCTTTATTTACTTGAGAGTAAAATTATGATGATTCCTTTGAACAATACATGTACAGTACATGTATATAAATCAAACTGCCAATCATTGGCACCTGCAGCACACTGCAAGTATTAACTTAACAATATTTTACGAACACATTTAAGACACATTCAAAATGACCCAGTATCAACTATGTTATCTGTATCCCAGAAATATTATTATAGTATTTTAACATTAAATGTGCTTCCTTTTCAATTTTGTGTGTAAAATATCCTCAAATAAGAAACAATGGGAATCTAATTGAATGTATAACAATTCTTGAAAAATGATGATATTGTTTCCTTCTTACAAGGTTATTTCTGATGCACTGAATGGTTGAATATAAAGTAACAGTTTTTTCTTGTACATGTAACATCAACATATCAATGATGTTTGCATCTTGTAACATTTACATCTCTTAAGGTAAAAATAGTTGTCAAAGCTTTCCTTGCTGTATCTAAAGTGGGCAGGCAACTAAATGTCTTTATAAATTTTGTTCTGCTTAACAATAATTGTAAAACAAATTTTCTTTTGTCATCATCTGGTGATCTGCAAGACCTCCAAAATTAAGAGTACTTACCAATTCATGTTGTTGAATGCATGAAAACAAACAGACACTGCCTGCTGTAGTAATCCTTGTGGATGTAAGGTTGGATTGAAGAGGTAGTGTATGTATTCAAATTTTTCTTTTTCTTTGTGCACATGAAAGTGTTTTTTATATTCAGTTCTTTCCTAATTTGCATAAGAAATCTAATTGCACAACACATTTAGTTGAATTTAGTGTTGAAGGGCACATGTGCAAATGGAACTTTTAAAATTATGCAACAAGATACTGTATTCTGATAATAAGGGATGGATCATTACATATTTGAGGGGGGAGGAGGTGTTGGGCAAATTCATACATACCAAAAAGAAAATTGAACACAGATTCCACAAGTGAAAAAAAAATCCTGCAGATGGATTCCGGTAAAAAAGGCCCAAACTTGTGAAAAAAAAATATTTGGCAAAACTTCTGGCTCGAAAAAAAAATCATGCAGAAAAAATTGCTCAACACCCCCCCCACCTCAAATCTAATGGTCATCTTGTTGCATTCCTTGTTTTCTTTTTTTTATTGTGGAAGAGTTTCAACTGTATAATGTTGAAAGTAGCATAACTAGCAACTTGCGAGTTTTTGTAAAGTTTCTATTCGAGAAGAAATAAATGGGAACAACGAAACTGAAACTCGAAAGCAGTGAACAAGTTTTGATGTAGGAATAACTCGAGGAATTTTCAGAAACTGAAAAAGGCAGGTCACGCTACCATTTCATGTAAATGAGTCGACGTAAATCAAACAACACATTGGTGTCTTGACATTGTCTCATTTTATGACTCACAAGATTTTGGTAAAATAACCTTACTCTGTTACAGACTATAAGTCTTACCTGTATGGATCGATGTTTTATCCAAAGGGTGCGAGTATGAGACACATACGAAAAGAATCTGCAAAGCTGCGATTGCCAAATAACTGAAAATCATCCTTCGATTGCGATGATTCGACGTGCAAGGATCTATTTTTTGTACAAGTGTTTCCCAACTTTTGCACTGAAGAGCTTTATCAATAATATCCGCTTTTAAAAACTATTTTCAATCAGACGCTTTCAAGCCAAGAATAACGTTTGCTGAATATTTTATGACGGCAAACAAACGGAATTTGCAAGCCCCATGACAAACGAAGTTCCACGTTAACTTTCCTTTTTGGTGTCTGACACAATTAGCACCCAGACTCCAAGAAACACTTGAACGCCTACTCAACAAAAGCAACTGCTGTTCAAGAGTATCGCTGGCCAAGATGGCGTCTGAAAAGGTGTGTGATTCGGCTGTAGATGGCCACAAATTCAGACCATATAGTTTGAACTTATCAAAAATTCCAAGATTGCGTTTTGATGACCCAGAAGTAGATAAGTTAATAAAAGCGGGGGTAAGTTTTTGAAACCGAGAATAAGTTATAACTTGTGCCTTCTACTCTCCATTCCATTAAAGTCTATTAAACATCCGACAATTATTGCATGTACATGTTTCACTGCATGCATTTGAGAAGTTTTCTACTCGTGAGCTAACACTTTAGCTCTTTTTGCAGATAAGGAACTTTTATGCCTTGTTAGAGTCTGTAATACATAGAGGGATCATCCAAAAGATACAGTGGACTAGCGAACCTGGCTATATTTTACATTCGCTGCCGCTGGCGGTGGGGTTATTGGTTAGCCCAAGCGGGAAGAAGAAGTGGGGGGGATGGGGTGAGGAGATCAGCAGGCTAGATATTTAGATATAATAACCCTAGTACTAGGAATGGGTGTGCAGGGTTAGTAGACTTGGTAAAATGACTGCCAACCAAGAGGCAAGAGGTCCCGGTTTCAACCCCCCCCCCCTGGGAGAGGGTTGACATTTGTAAATGATGTGGCTAGCTTCATAACAAAAGTTATAGGTTTATACTTTCATGATAAAGCTAGCCACGTCATTTATTATTTTACATAGAATGTTACAGCGACCAACCTGGAAGCTGGTTTATGGAAAGTATATACACTCAAATGAAGAAAATTTTTGGGCCCTGTGAGATCCCTTGTGACTATTCAATACACTTCACTAATTGCTATGCTGCTGGTATGGTGAGTCCTGATGGTGTAGTGGATAACACGCCTGTTTAGTAATCAGGGAGATGTGGGTTGGAGTTCAACTCAGGGTACAAAAACTAATATTTTCAGATGAGTTTATCTAGCTTTAAAATAAAAATAACTTTAATAAAAAATACTGATGTTTCTTCAGGGGATTTAAAATTTAAAACCCTCTCTAAGAAAGATTAAGGTAATGCTAGTATTTTAGTCTGTCACCTACAACCAGCTAGCAAATTATCCATGTATAGAGAAGTCAAGTGTTACTGTGTATGTAGATAAAATGTGAACATATTGCCAGCACAGGAGGTCAGGGGTCTGTTGTTGCACAAGCAGTGCTCTTGATTTTAAGGACTGTAGATCAGAGATGGCTCAAGAGGCATAAAGTTCGGGGCTCTGACAGTTCTAGAAAAAAATGATTCTAAAGTGATTCCAGGAATTGACTCATGGCAAGCTTAAGATAAATAAAATGCTATGTGTTTGAATACTATTAAGTTTGCTAGTTTATAAAGCAGCTTAGCCATAAAGTGTGATGAAGAGATGTGAACCATAAGAAATATAGTAGGGAAATCATAACAGCAGAGACAATTGTGCTATCAGTAGTTATAATATACTGCAGTCAAAACTTGTTTTCTGTTTCTCTTCCAGAAACCTGTTGTGATGACAGAATCTAACATTGTTGCAACAGCTCTCAAATGGGATTTAGACTATCTGAATGAGAATTTGGGTGAAGCAACGTGCTCAGTATATGCATCTCGGACTGGGAAGTTCATGTATTATGACGACAAGAGAATGCAGGCTTGGCCAAACTTTGTACCTCCAACTCTACGACTAGAAATGAAGTTTTCAGAGTTCTATGACCGAATAAAAAATATGAAGCCATCAGATACTCCTCTTTATTTACAACAAATGCTTCATGATAATGTGGGAAAGAACATAGTGGTTGACTTTTTAAAGTTTAAGTGGGACTGGCTAAGCAATAAGCAGAAGAAGATGGGGTGGGGCAACTTGACATCCAACTTGCTGCTCATTGGACTAGAAGGGAATATTACTCCAGTGCATTATGATGAACAGGAGAACTTTTTCTGTCAAGTATCTGGCTACAAAAGGTGTATCCTTTTTGATCCGAGTCACTTCAAATCGTTTTATCCTTTTCCGGTACATCATCCATGTGATCGACAAAGTCAGGTATATCACTCAGTGTAATAAATGAATAGTAATATAATTATAGTAGAAATTTTTATTAGTGATGCTTAGAAAATTATACAGAATCAGTTCTGAGAACTTTAAGACATTTCAAATATTAAAATTAAAATCAACATAGTTAATGACACTGTACGTACATGTATTATATTGTTAATTAAATAATTAAAAATATGTCTAATCTATTCTAATTTAATTTAGTTTAGTAAAAGGTTAATTTAAAAAGATGAGTCTTAGTTTTGATTTAAAGATGCCTACATGCCAGCTAGAACAATTCTTAATGCCTTTTGGTCAGTAACTTATTCCAAAGCTGTGTAGTATCAAATGATTCACATCCAGTTTCCATCATTCATTGTCAAGTCTGAATTCTGAGATTTCATCTTTGAGTCAACTTTTTACACTAACCATTAAAGATAATTTAAGTTTCTATTTGATGTGTAGTTATCTGAATATTTAGCTACATGTAATTTCACTAATTTTCCTCACTTTATATGGTTCAGCCCTTTATCTTTTTTACACAAACTAGCACATGCATTCATCATAAAATACTGATAAAAGTTAAATATACTAGTGATAAAATATTTTTTAAAAAGGTTAAAAATACACAAACATTTTCAACATAAAGTCATCTTCAGGTGTGTGAAGCGTGGAACTATCTAATGTAGTTATATACTGGTCATTCCCGAAGGGAAAAGTGACAAAGGGAAGGCTTGCACTTATTTTTTCAAATTGGGGGGGGGGGGTTACAATAATTATAGCTTGGATGATGCGATGTAAGGTTCAGGAATGAGATGGAGTGATGATTTTTCACTATAATAAGAATGTGGGAGGGGAGGGGGAAACAGGCCTTCATTTATAATCAGAATAAGTAAGGGGGGGCCCTACCCCCCAAAATGCTTATTATAGAAGACTGATGCCTCACCCCTCCCGGGATATGTACATGATAATCAGAATTTATAAATTTAATGATCTACCGGTAGTTATAAATAATTAAATAATTTAATTTGTTCCAAGAGCATTATAGATACTTGCACAAAAGCATAATTATTTGAAGCAATGTACATCATGTGACTAGCTACATGTACATAAAAAGCTTTAAGAAGTCTTAAAACCCATTCCACAACAACTTAGTAATGAGTTTGAACAAAACACTTGCTCATCACACAAGAAGACCAGAATCTCCTTTTTACAATCCTAACTTCACCCCTGAAACTCTGGCTAGTTATTTCTTACTGGTCCCCACAGGTGGATTTTGATGAGCCAGACCACGAAAGGTTCCCACTATTTAGAGATGCTGTTGGTGTTGAGACAATTGTTGGACCAGGAGATGTGCTTTATATTCCAATGTACTGGTTAGTAGAAAATTTTACTGTCAGTAAAACGTTCCTCAAGGCCCAACCCAAATCACAACCCTTACATTGTACCCCAGCCAGATGTGCTCTTTGTTCCTGTGTGTTGGTTGATACATGTAGTTACCCTGCGAGCAGAGGCCTTTCATATCCTTGTGTCCTCGTGGGATATGAAAGGCCTCTGCTCGCAGGGTAGTTTTAAAATAGTAGAACTGTGTGTAAAACTTTCCCCTAGGCCCTACCCAAAAATTTAATCTCAGCCAGGTGTGCTAGATGTATTCCTTTGTATTGAAAATGTGTAATGTTTTTACTATAATTGAGAATCTCAAAGCCAAACCCAATCATAACCCTAATCCTTAGACCAGATGTGCTCTATGTTGTGTTGTTCCAGAAAATTTTTCCTACCTCAAAAGAATTTTATGGCATTGGTAATTCTGAAGGGAGTAGTGTCAATACCCAAATTATGACAAGAAATGGGCCCAATTAACAATCTACTTGTAGTAAGTAATTATGTACTTGGGGATCGGGTGGAAAAGTGCATGTGATCGGTGACTTAAGAAGTGTTAATGCAGTGCAATCTCAAAATTGGTGCACTGTTGTAGTATCAAGTCAGTCAGTAATAAACCATTTAGTGTTTGTTTTTTTCTAATGACAAATGACTGTCAAATTAGAAAACTGTCATCTTGGATTCATTGTCCACTAGTTTGATTTTTTCTTGAGATCAGAAAATTGTCTTACTTAACTCTTATTATTTTGAAGTTTTTAACCAAAATTGTTAATTTTATTTGATCAAATGTCTATGAAAAAATTGCAATAAAATCAGTTGACATACATGTACAGTACATATGCAAACCTGTCACAAATGGATCGATGATATAGTAACATGTTATTCAGTTGGGACAAATTGGACAGAGCAAAATGTTCCCTCTTTTAGAGTGGGAGGAATTTTAAGAGTTATATTTTTAACTCTAGTTTCCTGTGTTGTTAATAGTGTGGGTACATGTAGTTTCTGAATCCCCTTCCCCCGCCCCCAGGCTGGAGAAGCTTCACCCAATTCAAAAGTACCTTATACCCCTACTGTTTACAACAGGTAAGGAAGAAAGGATATTTCACTTGCAAAATCAATTGAAAACAAATACAGGTGTACCAATTATTTGATTACGTTTTGCAGCAACATGGTAGGATAGTTAGAACACACCGGTTATTATACAGGAGAACTGTAGCAGTAGCTGTAGCAGATTAATTTTCGTTTTCTGTATTGATTCCTTTACCAAATGTCCCTACTTCCACCAGGTGGCATCATATTGAGTCCACGCTGAATGGAGGAATCACAACCTCAATTAATTTCTGGTACAAGGTAGGTCATTCCAACCCACTGTGCGCAATTAGCAACTGTATCCATCAGTTTTCATCATATCTGTAGCTCTAGTAGCAATTGCAACATATCCTAATTGAACAACTAGCTTTTTCTGCAAAATGCAGATCCCTTTCAAGCTTCATTACTAATCCTTATAACAGGAAGGCCCTCTTTCCAGATAACACACACTTTTCCTCCAGAAGCGGGTCCCACTCCAAGCCAGATTACATGCCCTTAAACATTAACTGTTCCACAACAGGCAGGTCCTACTCCAAGCCAGATTACCTACCCTTAAACATTAACTGTTCCACAACAGGTGGGTCCCACTCCAAGCCAGATTACTCACCCTTAAACATTAAATGTTCCACAACAGGTGGGTCCCACTCCAAGCCAGATTACCTACCCTTAAACATTAACTGTTCCATAACAGGTGGGTCCCACTCCAAGCCAGATTACCTACCCTTAAACATTAACTGTTCCACAACAGGCAGGTCCCACTCCAAGCCAGATTACCTACCCTTAAACATTAACTGTTTCACAATAGGCAGGTCCCACTCCAAGCCAGATTACCTACCCTTAAACATTAACTGTTCCACAACAGGCAGGTCCCACTCCAAGCCAGAT
>JAOBYE010298429.1:0-15678 GCA_025403585.1 Parazoanthus swiftii | reverse complement strand
CCGTCGCTCCAGTCGCTACTGTCGCTGAATAATTTTGTTCGCGACTGTAGCGACAGTAGCGACGGGAGCGATTATATGGAAACCGGGCTTAAGGCGGCCGAAGACTCCAGCTTCGTGGCCGAACGAAGTGCAGCTATATGGCGCTAATAATTACATTAATTTTGTTCTTTTGAGTATGCTTTAAAGTTTAAGACTCCCTAATGTAGTCCATGCAACTTGCTTGTTTCACAGTAAAACTAAAAAGCAAAAATTGATAGAACCTGTGGCCTTGGGGCGGTTATCGTTACCGTAATATTTATTAATGAAATACCTTTTTGCAAGAAACAGTTACTTCTTTGCAAAATAAACTGTTAGTATTTCTCTATTTACAGCTTACTTTAGTCAGTAAACTAACAGTATGGGAGTAGGAAATAGTACTAGAACGATTGAAAAAATAGCTAGTTCTTAGAAATGTCACTTTTGAAAATAATCATAGACAAACGACAATACAAATTCAATAAATTATAACATAATAAGCAGTTTAGTTTTTGGAGTAACAATTAACGCTTTTGTGTATTCTTAAATTTTTAGTCATTTCCTTTCCTTTGTCTTTGAAGTTACTTTTAATTAAACCTTCATCTAAACACATAAATAATTATTGTCATTTTTAAAAAGAAACGACCGGTCGGTCGATTCAAAGAAGCTTTAATTTAATTTTAATAACTGAAGCAAACATCGTTAATTTCATATTTCGTTATAAGTTCTGAGAAAAAACGTGACACACATAAGTCGGTTTCAGGTTGTTCTATGAGTCAAGCACCAGTTAATGGACGAGTTTTTGCCTTTTCATTTGTACTAGAGTCATTTCTGTTGTAATTTCAAGGCTGTTATCCAATAAGAAAAATATAAGGACAAATATTTTAAAGCTGGAGATATATTGACACCATAATCGCTTTTATGATCCAATCAAAACACGGTTGGAATATGTACATGTGCATATAAGAGCGTTAACAATTTGATTTGAGTAACTGCTGACACACCTTGTGTTTGTGCAGGTGTGTTTACTGGAAAAGTTTTAGTTCGAGACTTTTAGCACAAGTACCCTTTGAAGTCCTTGGAAAATCCCTTCACTCGACAAGAAATGAGCAAACTTTAATCACTGCGGTATGATAATCAAAGCCAAAGTAAACAGGATCGAGTAGTTATAATCTTAGAAAAAAGTTATTTGTTGTTTTTCACGTAAGAATCACGTTCCAGTTTTCCGAGACCGGAGGGAACAAACAATTTATCGAGAAAACAAGACGTGACCATAGGTGTTTCACTGAACAAGATTTGTTCCGCTGATAAGAAAATTGTTTCTGGTAACGAACCTTGTACAAACATCAAGAAATGTTCTTCCTTCAACATTTGTGGATAAGAGGAAACTAAAAGTCGTCCAGTGGATCGTCGACAGGTTAAGAATTTGAACCTTTCTTTCCAGTTTCTTCTCTCATGTTAGAAGGTGGTGTAATGCGGAGTCAGTACTAGGCGATAACACAGCAAAAATGACAAACACAGAAGTAAACATTTCAAGCGAAACTTTAAACGAAACGGTGTTTTGTCCAATTCAAACAGATGTTACAACGCCAAAAATCATCCAGGCCTTGCTCTACATGTTCATTGCAGTGCTTGCCATTCTAGGAAATTTGCTGATTGTGGTTGTGGTATACAGATCTCTACATATGCACACGTCAGTAAATTATTTCATTGCCGTTATGTCCATTTGTGATACTATCCTGCCGCTCACCTCAACCCCGCGCATCATGTTTCGCCTGTTTTATGGGAACCAGTGGTTTACAGACGGCCCCGGAGGACTGGCCCTGTGCAAGTTACTGCCATTCACACAAGAAGTCCTCGTCTCTCTTTCTGTACTCATCATGGTAGCAATCGCCATTGAAAGGTTGTGCGCGATAGTTTTTCCTCTACGTAGAGTAATCACAGCTCGTGTTGCCAGAACGATGATCGGAGTGGGAATTTTAACCACCATGACCTTGCGATTGCCCATGGTGTATAGCCTGAAGCTGGCAACTACGCCTCAAGGCAAAATATTCTGTCACATTAACTTGTTCTCAGAGGCGGCAGAGTTTATTTACTTTCAGGTATCGTTTGTTGCGTTCTACGCGCTGCCCCTGTGTGTTCTTACAATCTTGTACTCCGTTGCAATAGTAAAGCTACAAAGACGGAAAAACGGCCTCGGAAGAAGTTTCGGGAATAGATATTGCCTTCGGGTTTACAACAGGAATAAGCAAGCAGTAACAATGATGGTTGTTGTTGTGATTGTGTTTGGCATGTGTTGGTTTCTTTACTTCCTAACTCCGCTCATTTATACGAGACACCGCAACCTGTCTTGCGATCTTTCCCTCATATCCATCATCCTGGGGCACGCAAACGCCGCTGTAACCCCAATCATCTACTTTGTGTTTAGTAAAAACTACCGTCAGGGGTTGAAGAGTATTTTCAGATGTCAACGAGTACATTCTAAACGTCGAATGGCGTTGCGAAAGCGACAAATTGTCATACCAGTGACGCTGAATATTTCTTCGTTGTAATTGCAATCTCGTCAAAGATTGGAAAAGAAGCAAGTGACTAAAATTTGTCAACTGCTAATCGGCAAACGCATTCTGTGAGAGAAAATAAGAAATGAACAACATGCAATACCAGGCACAGCACGTATCGATTACTACAAGCAGTGGATTGTTCCATCTTTAGTGAAAGATCTTGACTGTAAGTGTAGTTATAGTTTAACAAAAAAACAACAACAATTAGAAAGGAGCAAAATTTTCGAACTCGACCCATTTTATCCAATTATGAACGAAACCAAGAGATTCATAACTTTGCACAGGCAAATCAAGGACTGCAAAATGAAGAACTGAAATCTTTATATTAATACTTGTGGAATAAACTGCCCCAGGCATACAAACAACAAATGCGGATCTTTCTTCTTTTTGAAATCATGTAGCTACGTACCGTGGGCACGAAATAATCCGTCTTAACTTTTTATGCTACAATATTCTTTGTTTTGATTTGTTTCTTATTCCTTTGTTTGTGGAAAGGATAGCAGTTCGTACACTTCTTTCTAGTCCTTCCCACTGCATCAGATCTTGTTTTGCTATTTTAAGACTTGGCAATTTCTTAATTTTTTCAATCCCAATACCTATTATGTGTGCAGTGAAACTAACAAAATTTAATTTAATTGTAATTAATCAGTTCAGGTGGTTCTTTGTATTTCATTATTGTTTCGACAATACTGCGATAGTTCACAAAAACAAAACAAAGATAAAAACAAGATAAAATTTTCGGGTAAACACAGCAAATCAATAATCAAAGTGTCAGAAGTCAAAGTAAACGAAGAAGAGAAACTAAAAATTACTTAACTACAAATGACGCGTAATAACAACAAGGCTCATCGAACTACTAAGTTAAATATACTGACTTCGAGTACTCTTTTCGATCTCTGAATATTTTCTCTATATAATTCGGAAAACTGGGAAAGTTCTTATTTCTTGTGGCGAAAAATGAAAGAGGACGCGTCGCTACGTTTTCGTAACATGCTGTCCAGCTTTCAAGCTTGGGCATAAGAAAGTAAATTGCGTGTTACTGGATTGTTTGATAAGCTAATCCGTTTGGTCACACGGGAGTTGGGGGGGGGGGGGGGGCAAAGTAGCAAGGGATAAGGCTGGCTCAATTCCCATCGTATCACTAACCTACGAGTATCACTTCCAATACTACGTTACCTTGTATTAATGTCCGCGCCGTGCTCCAGTAGAAACAAAGCGCTGTCATTGTCGCCTCGTTTTATGGCCTTGTGAAGCAAAGAGAACCCTGTGTCGGCTTGACCGCTGATACTCGCCCCAGCTTCCAAGAGGCGCTCGGCGACTTGGTATTGCCCCGTCCACAGGGCCAGCTCGAGAGCTGTTTGATCCTCGCTGTCCACAAGATCGAAATCTGGCACGATCTGGATTCTGCCACCTCGACCCACGCTATCTGCAAACGAAATCTTTAACTTAGCTTCGCTTAGAAAGACGTTTTTTTATGAAATGACAGAATCATATACATTCAACTAAGCCCTAGTTACGGAAATGTTATCTCCTTAAGCTTGTTCCACCTGATTTTTCCAACTATCAACCTCTGTTCTCCAACCGGAAATTTTGTTCCATGGCAATTTGAAGGGCCTCAAATATTTCCTAACTGGCTCGTTCTAAGTTTGTGAAAAATGCAGTTGAATGGCAAAAAAGGGTGTATTGAAGCCCTTTCCGGTTGCCATGGAAATCAAAATTCCGATGTGAGCTAGTAAAGGTATAACAAGCTATCAACAAGTATCAGTAACCTGGTACTACAAATGAGTAAGGTGTTCATTAAGTTCAGTGGTAATCAAAAATAAAACAAAATGCTTCCCATCGGCATTTAAGAAAATCCTTGGATTCTCACCCACCTTGAAATTCAATAATACAGTTTACAACACTTTCGTGTTTCTCGGCGATGGCCATGTGCAAGGGCGTCCTGCCGTGACACTCCGTGATAATAGAGCTTGCGTACGGATCCCTGTACAACTGGTAGTCTTCAATCAGCTTGGTAATCGTCTCTTCCGAGGGTTCAACATCCTCCTCTTCTTTCTCTTGGTTCACTTCCTCATCTTCTGCAGCAACCTCGGAACCTGGAATCGAGCAGAGTTGCTTTGATCACAGACAAAATTGTTTTTAAAACCCTATTTGGATTAGGGGTTTTTGATTCTTCTCTTTTTATTTTTTTTTGGGGGGGGGGTTTGAGGGGGGGGGCAAGGTTCCATGCAACCAACCGTCTCCAAGAGGATTTTAAACTTTGGCACCAAATATTAATGCCATGTTGAGTAAAACTACTTCCACAATTATGTTGTATTGCTAACCAACTTATCCCTGTTGGCCGATTCTACTTCTAGAAGTCAAATCCAAAGTCTGGATCAAACGGGCCAAAGAGTTCACCTGATCCGCTCAAAACTACCCACTTATATAGGAACGTAATGATTGATTGATTGATTGATTGACTGACTGACTGATTGACTGACTGACTGAATGAATGAATGACTGACTGACTGACTGACTGAATGAATGAATGAAAAGCAACTAAAGATAGACACTGACCGATGTCCGAGGGGTCGTCAAAAGGGTTGGATCCAGTAAAAGCAGCTGCTGCAGATGCAGCCGCTCTGATGTCCTCTAGGAACGGGTTATCAGCGTCTGCTGAGCCAAAAGAGCCCAGATCCTCTTCAAACGGATTTCCTGCAACTGACGTCATGTACAACTGATGTTTAAAAATCAGTAAATCGGGACAGTGTGATGATCAAGCAGATGATGATCTGCTGGCTGGGGAGGGGGAGCAGCGAGCTCCACTGAATACAAACACAAGTAAAAACGACAACAAGCAGAAAAAATCGTGAGACAGAGAAAAGCAGATACATAAACAAAGAAACAGATAGGCAGAAATACACGCCGAACTGCCAGAAAAAGGAAGGAGGACAGAAAACTGACCGGTAGCTGTGGATGGACAGCTGAGCAGCACGATAAAAACAGTTTCCCAATTAAACTAACTGTCTTTGTTTTTCGCGATATGGTGGGCTGCTTTATGATGATCACCAAAGTTTTTATAGTTTTTAGCCATATTTCTAAAATACTTTATGATGGAGAATCAATTTCATATCGTTAGTATTCCTAGCAGTCATAATGATATTAGTTACTGTCACGGTGGATTGTCACGTGATACCTGGAGCTGCTGCCTGTGGCACAGTCGAGGTAGGGACGGCTGAGGATGTGGGTGGCAATGATTGGGGTTGAGGTCTTCTCTTTCTCTTCTCAGCAGCTTCCTGAGCGCGTTTCTCCATTCTCTGTTGCCGTAGTTCCTTGCTCTTTTCAATGGCTCTGTTTCTGGCCTCCAATTTGGCTTGTGCTCTAGTCTGCACTCTCTCAGCAGCTTTCCCCTTGGTTCGTTCAGTTTCAATGGTCTGTGCGTTAGGATTGGCGCCACTGTCGACAAAGTTACGTTCATTGTTGATAAAATGCTCTTACGCTGTACAATACCACACGAATGTGCTCACGAGCATCTCGTCTCCATTACAATACTATACAATACGATAAAAAACAATGGAGAACAAAACAATACAACACAAAGCAAAACAATATAATACATTATAATGCAATACAAAACAATACAATGAAACACAGAACAATACAATACAATACAGTACAGTAGAGTACAGTAAAATACAGTATATTTCATTAAACTTTCATTTTCTTCGTCCGTTGAGGAGACTCTTTCCCGGTTTTGCGCATGCTCACAGTCTTTGGCAGAAAACGTTTCAAGCCAAACAAACATAAAGGCAAGGTTCAGATGTCAATCTTAGTTTTTCATAAGGCAAACAGTACGGATGGATTGTTTTAGGCAGCAATAAATTCAGTTGCTTTGTACTTTTTTTGTTCTTTCATGGATCGTATTATCAGCGAACACTATACCTGTCACCGGAAATAGTATTTCATCAAAATTCTAAAAACCCGGTTTTCTGCAGTAACAATAACCGCACAACGATCCTAAAATATACAGTCTCACTGAATATCTGTACCTTTGCTTAGGATTAAATATGCGTTGTTTGAACTTTACTGACTGAAGTTGGATAATACAATACATGCACAATACTTTCCCGCCTTTTTGACGTGCGTTGAAACACATTTTGCACACGGTGCAAGTGTTTCTTGATGAAGAAAATGTCCGAAAGAGTTTTTGAAGCTAATTAGATCGATGCGGAGTACAACCGAGAGGAGAATAAACGTCTGTCATGTTTCATGCATCATAGTCAACATGTTTTGAGTATCGGGATACTCATTCAGCTCATTTCGATGCAACAACTTTCACCAAACGTCCAGTTTGACCTCATACTGGTTTTTCCTACCAGCTCTTTTAGGATGTCCTCATGTTGGTCCTTCCTACCAAGTCTCTTAGGACGACCTCATCTGAGTCCTACCAGTTCTTTTAGAATGACTTCACACATACCATGTTGGTCTTCCTGCCAGTTTACTCCTGGGAAAAAGTTTAAGAAATCCCGTAACTTACTTGTTGAGCAAGGAGGCAACGAGTTTAGCCAGGCCTTTCCTTGCCGACAGGTGGAGTGGAGTCTCTCCCAGCTTGTTGTTGTGGTTTGGATCAGTGCCATGAGGAGCCAAGAAAAGACCGGCTTCTTCATTACCACTGCTGGCAGCCATATGCAACAAGGAATCCCCTTGAAAAGAATTTAATAGAAATGGCTTTCACAAACGTGTAGTGTGAAAACTGTATTTTAGTCAAAAACCATTCTCGAGCTTAAGACATCGGATATTGTTGGCGAGGAACATGTCAGTTCCTTTTAGATTATAATACCTGCATCAGTTTTAGTTTTCTTTTATCACAAAAAAGGTACATTGAACAAGGCAGTTACGTTGTAAGGGAACCCAAAATAGAACAACAAAGAATTGTGAAATTTTGACTTTTACTACAATGATATCATACATCCTAAGTTACGAAAAAAATGTAACGTTGTATACTGAAAAAATATAGAATGTGCAGAATGATGGGCAACTTTTCCGGCACAGAATATAATCCGAAGCTGATCAAAGTACCTGTAACTGTGTTTACTGCATCAGGACTGGCACCACTTCGGACCAGTTTGGCCGCCAGACTTTCTTCGTCCAAAGGGTCAATTTTACCGCCACACGACAGTGCCAGCCACAGAGGCACACGACCCTCGTTATCTCTCAGTTCCAGGTTCAGCCTAAAAGCACAGATAATTTAGGTTAAACATTTATTAGATCCCTGGTATCTGAACCACTCTGAAGTAAATGGCAAAATGAATAAGAAATGTATGAACAGAACCAAGAGCTAGCAAACAGGTCGAGTGAGGGGAAGGCGGTGTATCAAGGTTTGTCAAGTGCCAGATTGGCAGCATCCTCGGAAACCCAGGGCGTCCAGGAGAACAAAATCGAGGTCCCCACTCTTCGCCCTTCCCTTCCTCTGTTCTTCTCTGTTCGTCTTCCCTTCCCAACGCCCTGGGTTTCTGAGGATGGATTTGCATCAACCATAAAACATGAAGTATGGAGATCTATATATTGTACAACCAGAGTGGTCATGGGAGAATGTCCAAGGAAAAATAGTTGAAATAGTGCAGAGTGTAAAGCAATATATGGATCATCTCTGCATTAAGTGTGAACCCAGGTTCGGTTCGAATTTTGCTCAGTTTGAAGCAAGATTTCCTCAGCTGGAAGAGCGGCTTAAAGGAAACTCTGGGAGGGTGGGTGGAAACGATGGTACGAGAGTAGGGTGAGAGAGGAGAAAACAAAATGTGTCAACACACAGAGCCACGGCGGCAAACATTCAACGCTCACCTGGCTTTCTGTAGCAGTACGGACATCACAGGTTCATTCTTGCTTTCTATAGCTCTGTGTAACGGCGTTCTGAGTAACAACATTGTGAAATTAATATACTCCTACTTAATCGTCTTTCTAGCGTCAAAACTACCTAACTTATGAAATAATTAGACATAGGTCGGACTTGGTACAAAAATTTAAAATGCATGTGTTTGCTAGAGCATTATGTTAGAAATGCTGATCAGGAAGGCACGATTGTTTGGTCAGACATACACTGAGCCTCCGAGCGCATTTTGAGCAAAAACACAACGCAGAGTTGACCAGAGAAGTCTTTCAGGTTATTATTTTAAATGTAGTCGTGTCGCTTTACCTTTACCTTTATTGCATTACGTTACGTTACAGTAAAACATGTAATTCCAAAACAACGTTATTTAGAATTATTTCTTCTAATTGTCCTAGCTTTCTCAAAACTCAGTTCAGAGTCAATGTGCTCGCCTTCCATGGTTATCCTGAGCGTCCGCATTGGCGCCACCTTCAACCAAGAGAGACACGATCCGGGCCATTCCCTCTGCTGACGTCATTTTGTGGGCATCAGGCACAGCTCCACCTGAGCTTGAAGCTGACCACGGCCTGCAATTCACACAGTCATTGACCACCAGTCATGAGTAATCAACATGATATATCGTTTGAGGTGATAAGCGTAATCCTGTTTACCAAACTGAACCAAAAAAATGTTTTCGATACATGTCTAATCTGTTCCTGTAAAAATTCCGTTCATCAAATCACAAACTTCTCTGTAAACTACGTAAGCAAGCAAGCAAGTTAGCTAGTTAGTAAGCAAGTAGGTAATCAAGTAAGTAAGTACATGTAAGTAAGTAAGTAAGTAAGTAAGTAAGTAAGTAAGTAAGTAGGTAAGTAAGTAAGTAAATAAATAAATAAGCTAGTTGGTATGTATCGATAAGTAAGTTAGTAAGTTAATGAGTGGGTGGGTACGTAAGTAAGTAAGTTAGTTAGTTAGTTAGTAAGTAAGCAAGTAAGTAAGTGACTAAGTAAGTAAGTGACTAAGTACACGTAAGTAGGTAAATAAGTAAGTAAGTAAGTAAGTAAGCAAGCAAGCAAGCAAGCAAGCAAGTAAATTAGTTATTAAGTAATTAAGTTAGTAAGTATGTAGGCAAGCAAGTAAATAAGTAAGTTTTTACCGAAATACGTTAGTAAAGACGGACACGTGTAAACCGAAAGTACAACTGACCCGTGTCACATTCCCGAAAGCCTCATAACCAGTAAACTCTTTCAAGGCAAACTGATTCATTGTTCTTCGCCACCTACCTGTAGGAAGCAGCTAAATGTAACGGTGTCACGTGTTCACTGTGGGTCGCTGCACTCACTCGAGAACCATTTTGAATCAGAAATGTAGCAGCGAACTCGTCACCATCCTGGATGGCCTTGTGAAGGAGTGTCTGTCCATCGATGTCGGCCATGGTGACGTCACAGCCGTGGCCTACAAGTGTCCTGGCTATGCTGTCTTGCTGCTCCACCAGGGCGATAAACAGCGGTACCTGCCCGGTTGAAGGCTCTACCTCGTTCAGTTTGCCAGGCAGCTGCAACAGTCACGGAGATAAACAGTCCGTAAACTTCCCCAAATAAGCACATCCCCCCGAACACACATATTTAATAAAGACAAACCAGAGAGCTGAACTGTTTGTGATAACTGTGGTGTACAGGGCCGTAGCCAGACTTCAAATTTAGAAGAGGCAAAACAAGAAATTTAGAACATGAACATTTTTTTCAACTGTCATTTAAAAACATACAAAAATAATTTTATTCTGGTGCATTATTCAGGGGAGGCATTTGGCATCTCCGCCTCAAAGATGGCTATGGCCCTGTGTGTAGTCTTTAACTCACCTGTGAGTTGAACTCGATGACAAACAGGAACACGACATCCTCCTGGTGGTGTCTAATGGCCAGGTGAAGAGGATAGGCTGACTTAGATTTGAACATCTCGTACAGCAGCGGTGCACTCATGTTGGCGAAGTCTTCCGTTTTGAGATCATGCTGAAATTCAATCAACATATCTAATTTAAGCACTTAATTCCCTGATGCCGTTAACACACTTGTAAGTTACAAGCTGACAAAACTTGAGGAATCGGAATCAGACCTAACAACTACAAAATTTGAGAAATTTAAGGTTTACTTCAAAAACAAGTTGTGTGTAGGTTGTTATATTCTCAGTTTAAATTCTAAACACTCTAATGTGGGGAAAAGCGAAATGCCGCAGAACAATAAAAGTTTACCTAGATCTTAACGTTACTTAAGCAAATATAAGTTTTTAATTAATATTTTTTGTAAAAACTAACCGCCGGTACTGTTGTTAAATTTCACTATTTCAGATATTTTATGATATGTCTGTTAAACTTTAGAATTCTATAATAGTTATATTAAAAAGAAAAAAATGTTACTTTTTACTGTTGGAATCACATACAATTTAGCCACGAGTGTAAATAAAACAATCTTACAGTTTGACAGTTTGATCACATCTAGCAGCATGATTAGAAAGTAACTTGTAACAGATATATAGTTTTCACAACACTTAATTTTTACATTTTTCAAAACAACAAAAAAATCTGATGTCGTCAACCGACAAACTTTTTTTCATAAATTGATTTTTTTTTGCGTAGCTACGCTTTTTCAACGCTAGACTGAAACTGGAAAAAGTCCAGAAGATAAAGACGTAGATCGATATTGTTGGTCTGTACAGCTCGATGACGTCACAGTTATAGCTGAAGGCAAGTTTGACATTTCAAAGGGACTCCGATTACTTGTGCTTCGGGGGAAGATCTTTTCCCTCTTCATGGCTAATACAGTAATCATGACTTCACCATCTGCTTTACTTGTTTCAAACAAGTTATTTAAACGCCGATTTTTTTTGCGAGGTATGCATACACTTCGTCTTTGTGCATGGCATTATAACCAAAGTCAACGTTGAAAAAATCACATTAACATGTTTTGATATTAATCCGTTGACTTGTTTTTTTCAACGTAATTTATGCCGTTCAGTTGTAGAAGAGCTTCAAAAACGACGGCATTTAAGAAATCACAAAAAAATGAACGGCTTGATTTTTGCACAATTTCATGAAAACAACGAAAATGTTATGACACTGACTTACAAGTCTTAAACTTAAAATTGTAATACATAATTATTTATCAAGCTGGGACTCTTACAACTTTTTGCAATAACTTAGATTGAAGGGAGATATTAGGTAATTTGAAGAAACTGAACTTAAAGGAAATTTAGAAAAACTAAAAGTAAGATCTCAGATACACGTTCAAAAACATATGTGAACTCCAACTTGTCTCCTGATCAACGAGCAGCAACTGGTTTCTTCCTGTCTTCCTCAGTACACGTATCAAGGATTTGGCATGTCCCAACAAAATCCAACCTCGTAAAGCCATCTTCCATTCAACATCCACCTGCATGTACAGTGTATGTAACAACTCGCCTACAATATAACTGAAAACTTTAACACAACACTGGTCACTTACAAGTGATTTCAAAAGACCGTTAGCTCCCTGAAGTGAAGTTTGAGCATTATCTGCAATAAGACTACAAACCCAGTGACTTGCGATGATCTCAGCGCAGTACTTCTGTAGGTCCTTAGCCCCAATGTCCTCTGCAGTCTGATAGTACTTGATACAGTTGGCAACTGATACCGACGACATTAACATTTTCTCACATCTAAATGAAAAGGAATAATAGAAATGCCCTTATATGTCAATTTCAGTACACATATCTAGTACTATCAAACTAATTTGAATTCTCATGTAAACTATTTGCAATACAAGAACAGATCAAGAAATTTTGCAAATGGGGGCACAAACACACAACTCTGGATAATGGAGGGAGGGGGGGGGGAGTTGCAGCAAAATTGGTCATGTGCTCCAAAGCACAGATTTTCAGAGTTTTTCTCAAAAAATATTCCCAAAAATGCTGACAAAAGGGGGGAGCTGAATTTGTCCCTCTTCTAAACCCACCCTTGCATAATGTAAATGCCATGTATCAGTACTATTGGTACTGCTAATTTAAAGAACTGATAGTTTAGATAAAGTTAATATATGATTTTAATTTTGCTTCCAATAAATTTAATAATAATAATAATTTTTTAACATATTATTAATATATTATTAATAATATTTATTTTTATCATTAACCCTAAATCCAGATCTGGCAGTTAGTTGTACCTTTCTCTGAGTGCCTTCAGCTTGTACTTGTTGGCAGCTTTTACCAGCCGAATGAGGAAATTCTCATTATAGGGAATCTCAGCTTTGTCTGTATAGACCCACTTCATCATAACAAGGCCAACCTCACTGTCCACATCTGACCAGTAAACAGACAACAAGATCAAAACTTAAAGAGGCCTTAACTATTTTAAATTGTTGCACCCAAAATACCCTTTGGGTGTAATACTGCTTACACATAGGTCTGCTGCATAGCAGAAAATTCGCAGCGAACTGAGTAGACAGCACCCTGGGGCCAGTCCAACAAAAACTTTAATTTACTCTCTTGTACATGTAAGTTACAAGAGCTTGCAGCTATTATTACAGAGGCATGTTATTGGTGTTAGAACAACACTGTTAGCTACCTTTGTCAGTAAATTTGACAATAAGTTAAAACTTTTATTGTTGAACTGGACTCTGATTAAGGTGACTTTAAGTTTGAAAGGTTCACAGACATGACTTAATATAGCTTCCCTTAGAACTTAACTTTCCTGTCTTATTTCCATTACATATCCTGATCCTATTCTGTGATTTATTTTTGATTTTTAACATAAGGGAAAAAAAATTGTAAAAATCTCCAGATTTATTTCACCATTTCCAACCTGACAATTCAAGTTCACTGATCTCATTCAAGTCTCTGCTGCTCCAGTGATCGCTCCTTGCTGCCAGGACAAACTTGTGAGATTTTACCTTCTTCCCAGCAAATGAAACAGTTATGTCACTGTTGAGGTAAAATGGGACCATATTTATAACATTTTATGATAATCATTAATATTGTTTTTAACTGTCTGCCTTGATGAGCTAAGTTAAAATAAAATCATTTCCCACATGTAAGCCAAGTGCTTTATAAGGCTGGTGCTTGTCTCTGATTTCTGTATTGTTAAATGGATGAAAGTCTGTGACAGTCACTGACTCAACCTGAACATGACACTAATTCATCACACAGTGTTTTTCTTAAGGCCGGTACACCGGTACATTGTACCGATGCTCCCCCGTAGCTGTACCGCCTTTTCCCAGCAATGGCGTCTGGCAAGTTTTTTAAAGTCACCAGATGCACAAAATTGCTTCATGTTCTGGGAAAATAACCCCAGACCCCGAGTCTAGATGCTTGCATCTTTGGCACTTGATGACTTCCAACCCAGGTGTACCTGCTTTCCCACTTAGTGTACCCCATTTCCCAAGCCTTAAGAAAAACACTGATCACAAGTTAGCCCCAGATGGTGATAACCACTTATACAGCTGTGTCAATAGAAGCAGGCAGCCTGCATAAAGTACCATGCTCAAGGGCGTGGTCAGACAAGGGTCAAACTTAAGACCTTTAGGTTATGAGTCAGATACGCTGACCACTCGACCTCCACACTGCCAGCTGTCTTAAAAGACCATCCATCCTAAAAGGTATCCATCTTATAAAATGTCCATTAAGTGAGAGTTTGAACCCTGTAATGTTTTGCTACAGTATGGTAACCTTTAACGTAACATTTCCAGTATATGAATACATAAGACTTGGTCAGATTTTACCTGTAGAGATCTTTGTCAAATAACTCTGCCACAGTCTTCAGTAATCTGCTGACAAACGTGTTCTCCCCAACTTGTCCTGCAGCAGCGGCAGCCAGACTGTACTTCTGCTCCATTTCAACCATCTTATTTTGAAGCTTAACATATTCTTGTCGCAAAAGAGTCAGATGTTTTTCTAGTTTGGCGACTTGTCCTAGAAAACAAAGAAAACAGAATGTTATCACTTATCAGTCAGACTGAAGGAAAATTCAAGTCATTTTTAACATTTACATGTAGTATCTACTTCTTAAAGTCAACTCAAGGGTGAGTCGTCAGGGGTAACACTTGATGCGCGATATATGATCAGCGATTGATACTATTTAATTGGCTTTTCCTTCCTTATACATGTAATAATAATAATAATAATAATAATAATTATTATTGTTATTATTATTAGGTACATCTATATATACATCTATATAATTATATATATACATATATTTATCAAATTGTTTTAAATTTTTGGGTTGTTTAGCTGATGGTAAACAGAAGAAAATGGAGATGGCCTGAATACAGACTGGCACAAAATACAGGTCAGCTGTTTTTTTGCAGATCATAATTGCAAGCCTCATATAACAGTAATCCTTACCTCAAGGTTTGAGGTTAGCTAGCCTTAATCACAACCTAACTTCAAGGTTTGAGGTTAGCTAGCCTTAATCACAAGGGGTTAGGGTTAAGGTTTGCTATATTTTTAAGTTTTCGAATGTGGCTTGTATTACTAGTTGTCTCAAACACCCGAATTTTGAACAATTTTTTGTTGGTTTATCAAACAGACTCAAGTTGTATACAAATCCAATGACTAAGTGTAGTAATACTTTGATCTGCAGTCAGGGTCTACATTTCAACCCACGATTACCAGATTTGCTCCCTAACAGCTACCAGACTAATATGAACTGGGCCAAAAACGCACCGCTGGAATACCCTGGCTTATAATATCGTGTTTTCTTTTCATTAATTAAATATTCTTGATACCTTTTACTGAAATGAAAATCCCCAGTGATACCGCATGCTTAATTACATTTTAACACTGACCAGAATTCGAACAGAGAAGACAGATTGTATCTGGCGTAATCACGCGCTGACTGACATCTCATATTCCTCTAATCCTAATTACAGAATACAGGCAGATCCAGCTGATCGTTCACAGATCGTAATCATACGAAAAAGTAAAGTTCAAAACAATTTACACAAAATAGAACATTACTTTCCCATATGGATTAAACGACAGTACGGCTAGTATCTTTACTGCCGCTTTGACATGACAAAGTGGGGCAAAATGTTGCGCCAGTTAGAAACACATAGTCATACAAAAGGCACAACCCAAAACCTGCTCACCTTCGTCCGCCATCTTGTCTTCAGCAGTAAATATTCGTACCCAGACTCTCGCTTGAGTTCGACGGAAGTAAAACTGATCTTGGCGGGCCTCCAGAGAAAGACCGGGGGCAGGGGGAGGGGGGGGGGGGGGGGTTTT
>JAOBYE010298318.1:0-15680 GCA_025403585.1 Parazoanthus swiftii | reverse complement strand
ACTTCAACGAGAACTCGAAAATAGCACAACACGCCCACAGACATGGCCACATTATAGATTTTAAGAACGCAAAGATCCTAACAACGGAACACGCGTACCACAAAAGGTTATTCCTTGAAGCATGGCATTCCATGGGGGACAAAAAAGCGGGAAACGACCGCATTTCAATCCCGGCCGTATACAATCGCCTTTGTCTCAAAGACAATGCCAAGTAATTGTAATTCTCTTTTACAGCACCATATTCGAAGTTTTCGAATTCAATATCTTATACCACTGAAGAAGACCGAAGACATCGGTCGAAACGTTTGGAACTTTTATAATTCACAAACCTTTTAGTCAGAGACAACGTTTTTTAAAAACAACTTTTATTATTCTTAGTCGCCTTTGAGTACAATTTAACAACATTGTCCTCATTTGAAGTGTAAAAACCTTTTAAGGTTCTAAAGAAATGTATAGCAAAGCCTATAAAAGTATGACATTAGAACCAAAATAACACGATATGACAAGCTTTTAGAAGATCGCGTGATATACTTTAAGTGTCATATCAGTTTTAAATAGGAGAAAGACAAAGTGAGATATATCTAAAGTGTGTCTGTTTTCAGATCAAATATAAATCTGACACCTAACTTAACTGAAATTTACGATTTTTTTATCTAGAAGTATAATTTTCAACAACAAAAATATCGGAATATTTTTTTGAGAATATGAAAAGGCACCAAGTGATTCGAAATTTTGAAAGCGAAGACTAACGACAAAACAGTTGCAAGGTTGCATTTAACCTTTATGGGCTTCACATTCTCGTCAATAACAGTTGTCATTTGAAGAATATCTTGAGGTTCAAATAAATTCAAACCAATAAAACCTGTTCTTAAACACAACAAAAAGGTTGGGAGAGAAACTAAAACAGGCCTTCCGCAAAACAAACTCATAGAATTCTTTATAGTTATGCTCGGGCATCGTGGCCCGTCAGTTCAAATCAAAATTTTTATAAAAGCGAGCAGTCAAACACCACAAGAAGGCCGTCGTCAAATCGATTTGATCATGCTTATAACGTCATTCTCACGTAAACAGCAGGATGGAGTCCAGCCAGATGACGGATGGCCGGCGATAAGGAACAACGTACAGGGCTCGAAATAACGGCCGGTCAACAGACAATGTCCGGACTGATTGGATCGTTGACCGGTCAACCTTTCGTCTTGCCAGTCATGTTGTCCGGTCACATTCGATCATATTAAAAATGAAACAAATTATATATTAAAATTTCCATGCTCTTCAGTCAACCTTCTTCCAGACAGTGCTGCTATGAATCACGTCATACCATTTCCTAGATACAAGCGTCGGTGTACAAATTCTCCGCTTTAAAGTGCTGTAAGCTCTAAGCAACGACTTTTTTTTGGTTCATGGGCCCCGGATTAAAAGAGTTACTTATCTTATAAGTTTGACCGGTCAGAAACGGCACGTGACCGAGCTAAAATGAACTTGGCAGGTCATCGTGTCAGGAGACTCTTCGGAAATTATTTCGAGCCCTGACGTGGATAAAAAAAATATCGTGCAATCAACAGGAACAACACAACTTTAATAATATCAATAGAAAATTCCGCGTTTAGCTATATTTTATCTGCATGTGTATAAAATAGTGGCTTGCAAGTTCAGAACTTTATTCAATGTTAATCATGTTCAACAGACTACAGAGAGAGATAGAGAGGAGAGGGAGAGACAGACACACAGACACACAGACAGACAGACAGATAGACAGAGAGAGGGGAAGACAGACAGACAGACAGACAGAGACAAAGACAGAACTTTACTCAATGTTATTCATGTTCAACATCAGGATCAAAGTACTGTTGGATG
Organism: Parazoanthus swiftii; assembly: GCA_025403585.1. Classification (NCBI taxonomy): domain Eukaryota; kingdom Metazoa; phylum Cnidaria; class Anthozoa; order Zoantharia; family Parazoanthidae; genus Parazoanthus; species Parazoanthus swiftii. Next base: position 13,826 of record JAOBYE010298318.1, on the reverse strand, counting down.
TTCCTAAAAAATCCTATTAAATACGGAAGAAAATACAATATAATCCCGAGCTCCAGAGATTTATGAGCTGAATCTTGATCGATTTATGTTTTCCTTAACTGTCGTGTAACTGGCGTGCACGGCGAGTTTGAAACTAATGAACAACGCTTGAAGCAGAGGTGCCCATTTTGTCTGCGCGTGATACAAACACAAATAGTGACCCTAATTTTCACCTCCTCGGGGCAAGTATGTGAGTTCCGTGTTGTGCAGTGAGTAATTGATTTAGGAAACAAGTCTACGTAAGCTCGATGTTGACATATTTCGCCAAAAGGTCGTTTTGTTGGAAAAAAAGCCCCAAGGCCATGAATAGCTTCCTTTTCTTTTAAGAGTTCGAGGGCTTTGAAAAACTGTATCCAACACGGCGTAAAGTTTATACGTCAAGCAAATTGTAAGAACATCTCAAAGAATCTGCGTGTATTCTCCAAAACCACTCAATAACCAAACTAATAATTCTATATTGAGAAACTGTGTCTGCTTTAGCAAAAACAGGACACTGTGAGTTGGAAGCCCATGCAATGTTATAAAGGAAGTAAAAATATTTCGTCAGTTAATTCTCACGTTTTCCTACATTTCTCAGAACCAAAACTTCTTAATTACTTCCCACATTTACTTTCCTGCACTTCTGAGAAGCTAAACTTCCCACAACACTATGGATTTCGCAGAATTATTCATAAGTGTATTGAATCTTATCTAGAAGGCAGAACCCAAACCACCTCCATAGGATCCAGTATCTCGAATAAAAAAGAATCATTTTGCGGAGTACCACAGGGCTCTGTTCTCGGTCCCTTACTTTTTCTTTTATATATTAACGATATGTTCCAATCTTCTGATGTCTTTAAATTTCATCTTTTTGCAGACGATACAAACATACTTTATGCAAATAAAAACATCAACACTTTAGAAACTGTAGTCAATGAAGAAATAAAAAAGATTCAAGAATGGCTGACTATAAATAAACTAACTATATCAACTTAAAGAAATCAAACTATGTAATATTTGGTCACTATACTAAAATTTTAACATCCAACATTAATATCAAAATGTTTGACAACACGCAAAACAAATATGTTTCACTTGAATACAAAGACAATGTTAAATATCCAGGAGTCCTAATTGACAACAAACTATCATGGAAACCACACATTGATCTCATAAGTTCTAAAATAAGCAAAACTGTAGGGCTGATTGCCAGACTGCTACACTATACTCCTTTTAATACACTAACAACACCATATAAATCACTTATCCAACCTTACTTGTCTTATGGTTTAAATTCTTGGGGTCAAGCAAACAGTACGAACTTATCTAAAATATTACTTTTACAAAAAAAAGCTCCGAGACTTGTACATTTTGCTAACAAAAAATGTGCTTTTCCATTTTTTTTTTTAAAATCAAATATTCTACCTATAACCTTTAGTTACTATGAATCAGTCGTTCATCTAATGTACGATATAGCTCATCAAATTGCCTCCGAGAATGTCTGTAATCTCTTTACATTTGTTAGTAATGTTCATTCATATAGCACTAGATCATCAGCTTAAAAAAAAACTTATACACACAGTTTTCACGAACAAATGTACAAAAAAATTTTTGTCCCGAATCGGTGTCCGTCTGTGGAACAAAACTCCAGAAGATTTGAGAAAGATGTCAAAGAAAAAATTCAAAAAAAAAATTAAGATCGCTTTTATTCAACAATGTAGAAAAACTAGGTTACAATGCTGAAATCTCCATGCTGGACTTCTCTTAACCATCACCTAAATTAAATGTTTTGTAATTAAGTTATTTTGTTTCCTTTATGTTACTCTTGTAAAGTCTGTAGTAATTATTGTTATTACGGTTCTGTTTTTCAGATTTGTATTTCTTTTTACTTATACTCTTTCAGTTTACTCAAACACAAACCCGCCTCGATTAGCTTCGCTACCTGCGGGTGCGTGTGTCTCAATGTTATCTGTAAACCATCAAAAAATAAACTTGAACTTGAACATTAAACGGTCTAATAATATCTGAAAAGAAATTTCAAGAGAGCGGTCAAAAACTGATGAAAAACTATTTATAAACTCAATTAATATTTTCCGCCAAAGTCAAAGACCAGGGCTCGAAAGAATTTTCGAGGAGTCTCCGGACACGATGACCGGCCAAGTTCATTTTAGCTCGGTCACGTATCGTTTCTGACCGGTGAAACTTATAAGATAAATAACTCTTTAAACAGGGGCCCATGAACCAAAAAAAATTATAACAGCTTACAGCACTTTAAAGCGGAGAATTCTTTCAGCGACGCTTGTATGCAGGAAATGGTATGACGTGATTCATAGCAGCACTGTCTGAAAGAAGGTTGATTGAAGAGCATGGAAATTTTAACATATAATTTATTTCATTTTCAATACGATCGAATGTGACCGGTCAACTTTTCATTCAGTCCGGACATTGTCCGTTGCCCTGCAATCAAAAACAAATTGGAACTAAAAGCCGCGGCTGTACTTACATGATGTAGAAGTCACGGAGAACCCCAAGAATTTGACTCAACACGGCGGGCTCCAAACTCTGTTGGAACAGCTTTGGGTACATTTCAGGGGCTATTTTCTGAAACAAAAAGAGATTGCCCTTAGAAATACAAATTTAAAAGATCTACGTCTGAGTTGTATGACCCCAAACTGGAAGAGCTCAAATCCAAGTGACTGGTACAAAGACATTCAGGGGCGGATTTAGGGGGGGGGGGGGTCGACAGTGCCCGCAACCCCCTCCCTTCCTTCGTCGGCAATTTTGTCGAGCATTTTTAAGAAAATCATCGAAAAAAAATGGGTTTTGGAAAACAGATGCAATTTTGGGACCGCGCTTTCCAGAATTGCGGATTGCGCCCCCACTCGATTCCGAAATTTTTGGATCCGCCCCTGACATTACTAACGACTATAATGGTAATACTGTTGATCTCTGAACGTGAAATTCTAGAAGTGTGTGTATATTTATTTAGTGTGTAGTATGGGTGGGTATTTTTACGAGACATGTAGTATTTTGGCAAGCCTGAAGGGTGAGCCAAAATACAAAAGACGAGTAAAATTTCCACCCATACTACACGCTGAACTGTCTAACAAAACTTGGAAAATTTGTTGAAAACTATAATCAACTTAAAATGTTGAAAAACCATAGATGCAAATTTCTCGGTGGGGCTTTTACTTTTTCCCGATGATGCTTTAACCCTGATTACAACTATAAGTCCAGTTCTAACTTTAAACTCACACTAAAACTGCCTCTGCTTAACAACACGGTTGTACTGTGGTCATCTTTCATACTGTATTTCTGCTCCTGCTGTAGTTCATATGTCTATGCTATTCAGAATTTTAAAACATTAAAACAAAGACTGGCCAATGAATAGACACAAACCTGGAGGTATCGATACATTACTTCGGGAGAGTTCTGCATTTTCCTCCAATCAGTCTGGAACTGAACGGACGTTTTAGGAACTGAAAAGTCCTCAACCTTCAGTTGCTGTGCTGTCGCAGAGAAAGTGTTACCCTTTGGTGTTTTACTCGAACCTTCTACGCCAGAAATGTTTTGGCTTAGAGCTGTTCCACCGCTGGAAGACTTCATCATGCCAGCCACGTCTGATGGAGCTGGAGATTGTTGCCTTGTGTCTTTTTCGTCAGCCACAGTCCCCGCATTGGTTGTTGTCAAACTCGGAGTGCTGACTGACGACAGGGTGGGGCCTGCTGTTGTGGGGGCAGCTGATGTGGGGGCAAATGTGGGGGCCGGCGGGGAATCGCACTCCTCACCACTACTGTTGCCAATCTCTTCAATAAAGATTCTCTTCAAAGGTTTCTAAGCAGAGGCAAAGATAAGAAGTACCGTAAAGGGTTTAAAAGCAAAATTAAGAAATTGGGTTCAAGGTCCTTCAAACACATGTGAAATAAACAATAACAGTATATAAGTTGGTCTCTAACTAAAATTGTTTTTTACACTACATGTCTACAATAACAAAAACTACAATATTTTTATGGACTTTTAAGGATTGTTAGTAATCGGCGTGACAGTGTAACGAGAATCAACGTAACCAGATTTTTAAGTTTCAACCCTAAAAAATTGCAAACCGGCGTAACGAGATCATTTTTCGACCCGTAAACTTGAAAAACAGCCTAACGAGATTTCTTTACGCCCCTAAACTTGAGGGTGGAGATGGTAAACAAATGCTAACTAGCCTGGAACTTAGAACTTGCTCAAGACTTGCTCACAAGTCAACTCACAAGTCACACGAGATGAATGACGAAATGCGGAGCAAGGCGCAAGGCTCGCTCGCGCCTTCGGCACTCGTTGTTTCATCTGTCTTTCTTAGATAATTCATTTCGTGTGACTTGTGAGTCGACCTGTAGCAAGTCTAAACTTGCACTGACTTGCACTGACTTTTGATCAGGGCTTTACAAAGGTAAACTACAGTATGTACATTTTTCATGTTGGTTAAGAATCTCCATTTGACAAAGGAATTCCCATTTAATTTCGCCTTGTTCAGTTTATTTAGCAATATGCATGACAATATTTTAACAATCACCGCCTGCACTTCTTTTTTGTTGGCCTTCAGTGAGGAAAGGTTGTACCCAGGAATTGGAAGGAAGGATGTTGTGGATATACATGTATATTATGATTGCGATTGGAATCAGACAAATCTGAGTTACACATTTTAAAAGATTAACAATACTGTAATTGTTCTAATGGACAGTTGTCAGTCAAAACGTAGAATGATAACTCAGAGTTACAGTTTTTACTGCGAACATGTACACCGGTATGAAAAATATACACAGTTTACCTTTCTTAAGCCCTGATCAAACGTCGATACAAGTCGATGCAAGTCAGTTGAAGTTCTAAGTTTCATACTCAGTGTTTTGGGCTGTTTTAGTACCATTAGCATCTGTTTACTATCACCACCCTTTGGCTCTGGATTCGAACTGATGAACTCTCGACTCATTTGCTTCTTCTTAAATACTTTTGCCTTTTGTTTATAAACATCTGATATCTTCATGATTTACACTCGTTACGCTGTTTGTCAAATTCACGGATTGAACAAAAAAACTTCGTTACACCGTAACTCTTACACCGACTACTAACATTCCTTTCAAGGACCAAAGTCTAAAGTGAAGGGTTTTCAAGTCCTTGAAAAGGGAAAATGAGATTCAGGTCTTTCAAGGCGTACGAATAGTGGTAAGGATATATTTGAAGATTAAATAATTATTTATTTATAGTTTTTGTACCTTTGATCTCAAGTGTGCCGGTTTGCGTGTTCTGGTGGGAAGCTTGGGTTCCGGCTGTTTTCTTTCACCTTCTTCCTTTCTTTTTAAAATCTGGAGATCAAAAAAACGGAGGGAAAGAAGTTATGTCCAATTCGGTTGTGACCTGTGGGAGTGAAAGAGATGAGACAGTTTTTGTTGGTACTGTATGCCATGCTAAGGTAATTGAATTATTTTGCACTTTAACGCGGAAAGCAAAAAAGCATGAATTAATATTATCGGCAGGTACAAAAGGGTAAATGAAAATTTCTCCAAGAAATTTGGAAACTATTTCAATTCAGCTACTACTGTAAAGCTAGAAAAAAATTACTCAATTACAATTAAAAGACCCGCAACTATGAGCATTTTAGAACAAGCATTATTATTTTGTGCCTATCAGAAAATATTGGTTTCTTCAGGAGACCCCTTTCCTGTTAATTAACGGGTGTCAAATGACTATTTAAAACATCCTGCTGATAGCGCAATAGAGACAAATGACTGCATGAAGTACCCTACCGACAAGCACAAATTGGACAAAGATGGCAAAACATCTAAACTACGAGCTCGGCATTGTCTTATATGCATCTTACTTTTTCAATTTTCTTCAACTCTTCTCTTGCTTGTTTGTTGCTTGGCTCAAGCTGCAGGACCTCTTGGTAATCACACATTGACTGGTCCAGTTGGCCGAGAGCAAGCCGCGCCGCTCCTCGTCTGGCATACGCCTTGGTGTAAGTGGGGTCTAGGGAAATGGCCACAGTACAGTCACCTTCCGCTGCTCCAAATCTGTTGGGTGGGTGGGCATAATACTGTCAAGGTGCAGTTAGTGTGTCGACACTCATACAGTAAATCTAGCGGATATGCAGCCATAAAGCATCCCAGCTCCAAAATAAATTAAAGGAAGTGTTCCCCCGTGTCACAGAAGTGACGTGAGAACCGTAGTGTAGATTTCAAAATGCAGACGGCAAGTTCAAGAACTTGAAGTAAAACTTCAGCCATCTACTACAGTACATGTACTTACTACCTCAAGGTGAAGAAATTAAACTAAAAGCTCCAAAATGCACCTGAATCATCTTTAACACGCGTGGTTTCGAGATTTGAAAAAAATGGCTTTGTCGTGTTACAGCTAACTTGTCTTTCAGTTAGTTTTAGTCTAAGCGCATGGATGGGAATCAGCAAAACATGACTTTGGAATGATCTGCGAAATGCTCAAAAAGTCTTGAAAGTTTGTTTGCTTAAAACTTCGCCACACTCTTGAAAACTACAACAAAGGTTTTGTGACAACAGTTCTTACGCCAATTCCGTTGAATGTAACGTTAAAAAGAACACATAACAAGTTGAACATGAACATATCGAATAATTTATGTAAAAGAAAGCATTTCACATTGACCTGTTGAGCTTCAGCAGAGCCATGGCTCTATTGGCAGGCAAGATTGCATTACTGGGGTCCAACTGGATTCCTCGGGTGTAGCAGTTAATGGCCTCTTCGTAGTTTCCTTCCTTGAAATACTGGTTTCCCTGAACAAGACGACAGGAAGAAGGCATAGCCGATTTAGTCCAAAATTAGACTAAACAACTACAGAAAGTTAAGAACAAGCTCACGTACAGTGTAAATACTGCACAAGTTGTCACTACTTACACTGCTGTCTCTTCTAATCTACTTTTACCTTCCTAAGCTTTTTAAACTTTTCAAAATGAAAATCGCAACGTTATTACTCGGGGGTGGGGTATTTGAACCCCCAGACTTTTATTTGTAATGGTTACCGATAAAAACTGGTTATTTGGCATGAATGTAGCTTTGACATTGCTTAGCTTTGTGGTCCTTTAGTCCATTATATACTTCATGAATGCATTGGACAACATATCCGCTATCTTGGTTGCCATCTTGGATTTTCGATAAAATTCCTTTTTCGAAAAATTGCAGCAAATTTACTTCAAGTTTTTCGCCCTAGTGCATGTTTGAAGTTTTGAATATTTCACCGAACATAGTGTTTACAAAGCGAGTCCATGTTTGTTGTTTTCATTTGGTTTGCGGTGTGGTTTGTTAGAAACCTGGAAACAGTCTTGTTCCGTGGTATGTCCTACTTCAGACATATTAACTTCCAAAACAAACTGGATTCGTGGACCGGGTTATCTATTCGTTTTACAAGGTTAACGTAAATTTACTGAAGTCTGCCCAAGTTAATCCCACCTGCAAATTTCAAACGGATAATATTCATGTAGTTGTTGACCTTATCGAAGTGTCTGGACATAGAAAATTAAAGAACTATCACAAAGTCCTTAAGCCTGGTTTCCATATATAGTTGTATTTGTCCTATCTGTCGTATGAAAAAACTTCATACGACAGATACAACGATATCGAAACCTCACATACAACCGCCCAATACGACAGACATGACAGATAGAGCTTGTTGTGTGAGATATTCTATCTCCTACAACAGATACAACAGGAAACGGGCGTGGTAAGATAGCATTTTGTAAATGGAAACCACCGCAAGCCACTCATACGACAAATGCAACAAAGTTGTGTCCCAGAACGCACTTCTTTGTTTCAACCATGGCGGCGGATGTCAAAAGTTGCGTTAAATGTCGTGGAAGAACTTCAGCGCTATGAACGTCTTTATAACAAATTTTCCAAAGATTACAAAAGCAAACAAGTTAGAGAAAACTGCTGGATAGCATTGGGCGAGAAATCCAAACTAACTGCAGAAGAAGCAGAGAAAAAGTACAACGGCGCATTCGCTCAAGCTACGGGCGATGGCTCACCATGGCTACGAAAGGTAAAGCAGGTCCCGACGGGTTCTCGGCTGTTTTTGCAACAGAAGCGACAGAGACAACTGTATGGAAACTCAAGATACACAACTGTCGTATGAGCAGCATCGAGTTGTGTTTGCGCTACAGGGGGCTAGTTTGATACGACAGATAGGACAGATAGGCAAATACAACTATATGGAAACCAGGCTTTACTTGAAGCAGTTTACACTATTCTGGCTATCGCGCTGTTCAACTTCAGACATATGCATAACGTTTACATACAGTTCACCCTGGCTTCGAATTAATGTCGTCTTGTCGTGATGTCTATTAGGTCAGTCAATGCACAGATGTAAACATACTCAAACGAAAACGTTTGCGGCTCTTTAGTCCATTTTCAGTTAACCAAAATGAATTCTTTTAATAAAAAAATACTAAATGGAGCGAACCCCTGACAGTCAAAAGGTACCACCAGATCACATAATTATAATTTCAAGACACAAGCTTGCATTCTGCATTCAACTACTTTTTCATTCTGGAAAGCTTTTACAGTGCCGTTCTTTTGGTCATTACATGTAGTCAGTGTTTTTCTTAAGGCTGGTACAGCGGTAAATTGTACCGACTTTCCCAGGTAAATGTGCCGCCTTTCCTCAGCTGTGACGTCTGCATGCCCGTTTCTTAAAAGACAACATTTAAGTTCAATACAACTCTAACCTGTGATTAATTAACTAGAACTAAATGTTCTGGGAAACATGTCCCCAGACCCTCGCAACTTTGACACTCGATGACCTTAAACCAAGGTGTACCTTTTTTCCCACTCAGTGTACACACCCCATTTCCCAAACCTTAACACTGTTAGTCCACTGTAATTTAAGTCAATCGTTTTGATCAGTACACTCAGGCTGAACCTAAATCTGAGCCTTGACAGGATCGAGGCAACACTCAAAACATTTAAAAATCTGCATATCTGCCTCCATATGCAGGGTCCCCACATCCTCGGAGATCCAGGGGCAGTCTCTTGGGTGGGAGAAAATTTGCCTTTGGGGATGGGATTTCAGATGCCTCGAGCAAGTATTCAATTTCTCTATACATGTGTTGTAACATCACGTTACCTCCAGATAGTACATGTACATCACATCACATCAGAAAGCAAATTTTCCATTGACAAATACACAATTTAAGTACTATGAAAAACTGAACAGTTTTGAGAATGTGAATGGTTTCTTTTGCAATTTGTTTTCGTTATTTTTATGTTTTTAAACTTATAAGGGTGTCCTTGGAATCAAAAGATCCCTCCTTTGATTTATTGCTTCTTCCTGAAGAATGAAAAACTGCAAAAAATATTTGTTTCATAGGCTCTTTAAATAACCGCTCTGCTCTGGATGCCAATTGTCCGTTATTCACTTAACGCTTTAAATAAGCAGCGTGAATGTTTTGGTTTACAAACTATTTTGTATTTTGTTGATATACGGGTGTCTTTGTTTTCAGTCTCCGTTTTCCAGGGCGTAAAAATTTTGGGTTTCATTTCTTAGGTCTTCGGCCTTCGTTTTCCAGGTCTTCATTTTCTAGAAACTCCAGAGCAAGTGTCACTGTTTTGACTGTTGAACTATTAAAAATTTCACACTCACTCTCTCCTTCTCCAAAGCAGCTTTCTGCAGTTGCATCTGTTCCTCCAGTTCTTCATCACTCAGCTCCTCCTCTTCTTCAGATTCAGAAGAAAATGTTGCCATTTCTTCTTTTTCATCCATCTCTTGTAAAGCTTTATCCTGAAAAACAATGTTAAGTCACAGATGTATGGCATTACAATACATACAATGTACTTTTCAGGTGCTCCCCGTGAGACTTTTCAGCAACTTGTTCACATCAAGCATATGGTTCAACTGGTGGTTGAGGGTCTTAGCCAGACCGCTATCAGTGGTTCACAATGATTTTCTGACTGAGACATTAAGTTGCGCCCTCGGTTAACAGACCACAACACCGGGATTACCCTCCTCCTATCGACAAGTGTGTGGGATCTTTTAAGTCCCCCGATAGAATGTCGCAAGACTAGACAAATGGCTTAATGTCCATGTCTGCGGACAGTTGGGCAAAAGAAGGATGCCCAAAGTTCAACCCTCGACCAGGCCAGCAATTTGAGCCTGCATTATTAATGGTGTCTTGGTAGCACAGTGGTTAGGCCATCAGACTTGAATCAACAGACCCATGTTCCTAGTGAAGGCATTTTGAACTTCTTTTTCTTCTATATTTTCATGATCAAAGTAAAATAATAAGCTTTCTCTCTCTCTCTCTCTCCTCTCTCTCTTGAATCAAAATCTCTCTGTGTGTCTCTGTCTCTGCCTGTCTGCCTGCCTATCTCTCTGTCTCTGTCTCTCTCTGTCTCTGTCTCTCTCTCTTCACCAAAAAATCAAATGATATTATATCAACAGAAAACAAAAATGTTTTAGAATATAAATAATTTATGATGTAAACAATCTACCAATTATAAACAGTGTTTCTCTTAAGGCTTGGGAAATGGGGTACACTGAGTGGGAAAGCAGGTACACCTAGGTTGGTCCAAGTCATCAAGCGCCGAAGGTGCAAGGATGGGCATCCCCCCAGAACATTTTTGAAATTTAGAGTCCTGGAAAATGATGCAATTTTGTGCATCTGGTGACTTTAAAAAAACCTGCCAGACGCCATTGCTGGGGAAAGGCGGTACAGCTATGGGGGAACGTCGGTAAAATGTACTGGTGTACCGGCCTTAAGAAAAACACTGATAAAAATAAAATTAATTTTATTTCCAGCCGTTTTCTTTACTAGCATCCTTACCATTGTCCATATTTCTTTACCAAATAAAGTATGAGTTGTAGTGAACAGGTGAGATTGAAGGTACATTATACATTGTTTCAGCCAATTTTAAAATAATTACAAATCATACAATGTATAGCAAGGGCAAAGCAAAGTCTTGTTTGATCAAAGAAATTGTTGACCAGAGATACAGAAAAAAAATCAGAAATTATGAAAAATGTTGCCAACATGTACTGTATCAAAGTGATACAAAACAGGCTTCTATGGAAACACACAATTACATTTATTTAATAAATAGAACTTAAACACATAAAAGTAAATTTTATAGTTTTAATTAATAAATTCTAAGAAAATTGATGGTTTGACTTAAAGCCCCCAGTTTGAATAGGGTTTAATACTAAACCATATAAAACTACTAAATAATTTATTGTTTGTTTTGACTCTGAGATACATGCATTTTGATTTGTTATAGTTATTTTAATCAAACAGAGCAAACTTGAGTGTTCATATTCTTTTGGGTTTTTCACCAGCTCAGTACAGCATAATACCAATCAAAACAAAACTATACATGTATGTAATTCAAACTAACTACCCACCACATCAAATTTATCCCAGGACCGGTAGTCATAAGAACTTATCCTTGAGCTGGTCTTTTCTTCATTCTTTTCTTCCCTTTCTTTGGATGCTGGTCGCTCATTTCGTTGTGTCTTCTTCTTTTTCTTCTTCTTTTGATTCCTTATGGGTGGCAAATTCTATTGGCAGACCAAACAAATAATGTTTAAGGCTACCGTTCAACAGTCAATGTGACAGTGATGCAAACTGACAGCACTTTAATTAACAGTGCTGTACAAACTAGAACTTTAGTGAAACATTGATGTAAATTGACAGAACTGTAACAGTGATGCGGACTGACAGTGCTGTTACTGGCCTGTTAGTTTACATCATGGTTCACTAACTTTGTATAGCACTGTTACATGTACATCGCTGTCAGTTCATATCACTATTACAGTGCATCAGTGCACATCGCTGTTAGTAAGGTGATGTCAGTTTACATTGCTGTTACAGTGCATCAGTGCACATTGCTATTATGGTGTTGTCAGTTCACATTACTATTACCAGTACAGTGCATCAGTGCACATCGCTGTTAGTAAGGTGTTGTCAGTTCACATCACTATTACAGTGCATCAGTGCACATCAATGTTATGGTGTTGTCAGTTTACATTGCTGTTACAGTGCATCAGTGCACATCGCTATTATGGTGTTGTCAGTTCACATCACTATTACAGTGCATCAGTGCACATCGCTGTTAGTAAGGTGTTGTCAGTTTACATTGCTGTTACAGTGCATCAGTGCACATCGCTTTTATGGTGCTGTCAGTTCACATCACTATTAAAGTGCATCAGTGCACATCGCTGTTAGTATGGTGTTGTCAGTTCATATCACTATTACAGTGTATCAGTGCACATCGCTGTTATGGTGTTGTCAGTTTACACCACTGTACATTGCTATCACAACATTCTTATAGGTACTTCCATACATGACTTTCAAAATTTAGTCCAGTGACCATAAACAATAACTTCAAGTCGAGGTCAAGTTCCAAGTTCTCATACATTTGCTGTATTTTGGCCCTGCTGGCCTCGACTTGATGTCTTTGTTCATGGCCACTGAGGTACATGTATATTATGAAAGTGGTCTACATGTATTACCGTCACATCACTGTCAATACTGACCATTACAGTCACAGCGATTTCAGTGCTGTTGCTGTAACAGTGCTGTAAATGCCATCGCTGCAGCAGTACTGACCTTGTTATCACTGTTACACTGTTGTCACTTAATTTGCTGTCACATCACTGATAAAGACCATCGCTGCAGCAGTACTGACCTTGTTATCCCCGTTACACTGTTGTCACTTAATTTGCTGTCACATCGCTGTTAAAGACCATCGCTGCAGCAGTACATGTACTGACCCTGTTATCACTGTTACACTGTTGTCACTTAATTTGCTGTCACATCGCTGTTACAGCAGTGTCAACATCACTGTGGCAATTACGCAATACATGTAATGTTGTAACACTGTAGTTACCACTGTCAGATTCTAGCGGTATACTCCTACCAACAAACTTGTGCGTGTGCATTTTTAAGTTTAATGAGATAATCATGTATAATCGATTTGTCGAGTAGCTTTTCGATGATCGATTTTAAAACTAGTAACGTCCGCAAGTATTTAATGCAACACTAAATGTCACTAGAGAGAGAGTTGTCTGTGTACCAGTTTGTCTGTACTTATACTTAGGGCTGTTACGGATCGCGTTTTGGTTGGGTTTAGGGATCGGGTCCGGTCTAGGTGGATTTCATGCAGCTTTTCACCAGCAACTACTGAACTAACTTGGCCATGTGTTGAGTATGTCATGTCACAAGAACCATGTAACTTCATTTTCATCATACCTGTTTATTAACAATCCTTGATTTCTGCAGCTGATCATCCTTACATTTTATGTCAGCTTCCCAATCACCCAAATCCTTCAAAAAGTCGTTCAGTTCGGAAGCATTTTGCCGAACTTGAAACTGCAGCTCCATCGCCTTGTCAGCCGCCATTTTTATTTACTGGTAACCTCGCCAGCATTTTCGCCGCTCGCCGCCATACTGGCAAGGGACTGGGCTGGGTCGAGAGCGGCAAATTTTACGGGACGCTCTGATCTGAGGGGCTGATCGTATCTCAAAAACTACCCTTTAGTCACACTTTAAAAAAATTCAAGAAAATGAGTTTTATTGAATATATATCCCAGATTTCCGACGAAACTAGATCCCTGGTTCATTCGGTCAAGGGCTGAGCATAAGTTTGAGAAGTTACCCTGCGTAGCTTCGACTCGCGTCTCGCTTCACTCGCCGATTCGCCAATCGTTTCTCCCTTATTGACTGGAACGCCGAGCTACGCAGGCTATTTAACAGCAAAAATCTGCATTATCTGTTTTCCCTTCGCATAAAACACGAGTGGAAACAACA
>JAOBYE010298207.1:0-15683 GCA_025403585.1 Parazoanthus swiftii | reverse complement strand
TAACGCTGTTATTGGTAAGAATCATCAATCAATAATGCGTAATATTATATTTATTTATAAAAAGAACCAAAATAGCTTAGTTATCTAAGTGAAATTAGTCATATTTTTGGTTTTAAGCGATGACGTCATCCCGCATAATTTTCCGCATATTTCGTGTCTTTTCCCGCATAATCGTCTGTAAAAATTCCGCATAATTTTGACTTTTTCCCTGCATAATGCCATAATCCCTGTACAAACATCTTCCTTTCTTGGTAAAAGACATTATTGAAATTGTGCAACTAAGTTAAAGGAATGCATATGAAACTAGTGGAGCTGTTATTATTATGGTCTGAAACTGGAGGGGAGTACATTTATCAATGTACTAACATGCACAAAAAACTAGCTATAGACAAATGTAATACACTGTGGTATTAATATTCCTTAAAATACATTTTGTTGATTGTCTTTTCAGGATGACCTTGATCTTCCTGTTGAAGTACTCAAGGGTTATGTAGGTGGGTGAGAGTTGAGCCATTCATGAGCCCTTTAAGATCTAAGAATGAATCCTTAGTTTTTTCAGGTTTCAAAATTCACCACTAGGACATACAGGGTTGTTTGGGGACAAACAGTTGTTTCTTTTCAACTCTGAAACTCTTTATTTAAGTACTGCACATGTCTAATTATAGTGGAAAGTCACATTCGACTGCCAGTTTAAAACTGGTAGTGATCCTCTCTAAAGACTCATTTCTTTAGAAACCATTTACTTGTTAATTAATCACTAGATTTCAACAGACACTTTAAGTTTAGTTCCCAGCTTTTAAAATCCTTTTTTAAACCGTGTAACAGCTGGTTTAATTGACTACATGTATACATGTATAACCTTAATTGTCCAAAGTGCAATACACCTTATTAACATGGCTACTGTATGTGGCGTGTGCTTAGATCCCAGCGTTTAGCAGATAAGCCATCAGCATTATTTTTTTTCATCTGTAGGCAGGATTGAGTTGAAGATACCATGGCTGGACATTTATTCACAACCCTGTGAGGTGTCTGTGCACGATGTTTATCTAGTTGCTGGACCAGTCAAAGGTTGTAAAGCTGTTTTTACATGTAAAATTTTCAGTCTGTCATTACCCGTGGCATGCAAGCATATTCCATCTCTCAAGTTCTGTGTACATTAATAGGCCTTTTTCAACAAGAGAACACATGGTACAAAATATGCCATACTGGAGGGCAAAAGAATGTACAAGACTCCAAAACATTAACACAGTTAACTAGAAAAGTGTGATTTTTCTTTGTTTTACATTTCCCAGTGGAGTCTTGTACATTCTTTTGCCTTCCAGTATGGTGTATTTTGTACCATGTGATCTCTTGTTGCAAAAGGCCTATAATTATGGTCACTGCAAGGTCACCTTGTTGTTACAGCCACTTTTTTTTGGCCTGGCAAAATTGCCATATATTTTCTTAATACAAAAAAAGACATGTTAATGCGGTCACCTGTTAATTCAGCCAATGGCTACATTTTGAAATCCCATACAATACATGCAGTGACTCAAAGTGGAGGGGAGGGGAGGGGGGGGGGACAAAAAAAAAAAAACTTTATCTCAGTAACTTTTTATAATTTTCAAAAAAGTGTACATCCTAAAAATGATGTACATGTATATATTTGTCAGAAAGCTCAGAACCTCCATTTTCAGAACGATAATAAGCTCTGTTCTATTTGTTTTGCACTTGTGATGGTTTATTAGCAAAGTTTTAGCAGTTTTGAATGTACTGACAGGGCTTGACTTTTACAGTCGTCCGGTCGTCAGAGATGACTGAAATCTTTGTGATACAACCAAGAGTAGCTAGTAGCTTAGTCGTCCTTTGGACGACTGGAACCAACTGATTGACATATGTTACAAATTGATTTGGTTTGGCCCTACTTCTAGTTAAAAACTTAAATGGGAAAAAAGTATAAAACACGCTGAAACAGCTTTTATAGCTATTTGAGTCACTTTTATTTAGGGTGACCTCAACTTTTGCGGGGCAACTAAAACATCTTGGTTGCAATTGCCCCATGTACAACAAGAAATTTTCCTTAAAATCGAGCCCTGACTGATCATGAGTGAGTTTTCAAGTATTGTTTACAAAATTTATATCCACATTCTAGTTGTTTATCAAGGAGAAAAAGTATGTTGCTCAGGAAGTGTGATTGCAACTTGTACAGTGTATTTGTCCTGACGACCCTTTAAAGATCCTGATGTTTCATGATCATTTGCTTTCAAGTTGTCTGACTGATTTGGGTGTACATACTTTGGTTGCCTAAATTGCCTCTTTGGACAAGAAGTTCCACTATAAAGGCTGAGCTCCTCTTCTTTTGACGCTACAGGGCTTAGATTTTATAATTTGAGTTTTGCAACAGTTTCAAACTTGGTGTGTACGTAGGACAACTCCTTCTAAAATTTTATTTTTTTAGAACGGAGTTAAAAAATGCAAGAAATAAAGAAGTAGGATAACCAATGGCCAGTTAATAAGTGCTTGTTAAGTGATGGCTGCCAGTGTAATATGTTTTGTAACTAAGCTGCCCTCAGTTGACGATTAACGTTCTTACTTTGATATTTTGAATTCGGTTATTTGATTTTAAGTTTTGCACTGAGAGCAACAAGTTTATTATGTAAGAAGCAATGAAGCAGGTAGTCCGAGACGTTTACTCTTGAAAACGTGTTGACTAAAGATGTGAATGCCCTCATCAAACTTGTCATAGTGGAGCTTTTTTTGCATTTATTGATTACCTTAATTGCGATAATCTTGTTCAGGCCAGAAATATGATCCTGAGAGAGAAAGGTCAGCACATGTTGCCTCGAAGAGGAAAAAACTGAAGAAAATCGAGGAAGCTAACAGAAAACGAGGAAAGAGCGGTAAGACGTTCATACGTCAGTTGTAGCTATGCACACATCCTGTATGTGTGCTGTTGTACTGTACCAGCTGACAGGGCTCCCCATTTTCATCAGTTTAATTAAAGGGTATCGTGTTCACAATTGCGAAGGTACATGCGTACGAACGATGTAATGTGAAATCAATTGTTATTTGCTCATGATCACTTAGCCTGACTAGCTAATAACTCAGTCTGTTTTTTTTAATTGTCTGTATTTATTAACATTGTATTTATTGTGTAGTCGGTATGAATAATCTTTTGAAAAGTGTGTTACATTTTCATTTTGTTCTGAAATGACAATATTATGGGTAATATACGCAAATGTTTTTATCCCTTAGTAAAAATGAACAAACAAAACAACTATTATTTGTTTTCCTTTTCATTGACAAACGCTCTATCTCCCAGAAAATGGCCATAGTGAAGAAAAGGAAGATTCCTTTTTTGACAAACTAACGGCTCAAGTCCTGAAGAACTTACAGGTACTGTACGTAGTTTTTAAAGCAATTGCCGTAAAAACTCTTGATTTATAAGCCCCCTCTCTCGTAACCCCCTTTAGATATTTAAATTTCTATTAAGTCCCCTCTATTGATCTGTTCAGTGAGCCGTTCTCCTTCCAATTAATAAAGTCTAAAAGTATATATGAGTTTGAGGTACGTCAAACAATTGTTTGTGGTTTTAAAACTTAAAAACAGATAATTACCGTAATTGTATTTAGATTAGAATAAACTTTAGAATTTTAGCTTAATTAGGATTGATGTATGTTTGTAGATATTTAGACTATTGAAATTAGATCATACTGTAGTTTTAGGTACTCCATTTTTCTTTGAGTGGTTCAGAATCAGGGCCTCATTTTTGAGGGGCGCGAGTACGATCGCCCTCCTTCGCGCTCCTCAAAATGGTCCCAAGAGCGCGTTTTTGTAGCACGCCTCAGCAATTTACACGGTTGATTGCTGCAATGTTAGAAAACAAAACACTTTTGGTAGGAAGTTGCAAAGCCTTCATTATCGGTGATGAAAGTAGTTTGTACGGAACCATTACTTTGGCGAACAAATGCTAGGCAATGGCGTGGCATTCGTGCATTTTCACATTTATAAAAAAATAAACTTGTAAGTTGTTAATTGGCTCTAAAATCGCTAGAGTCAGAATTTGTAAATCATGTACGTAAGAATAAAATGAAGTTGACGCCATATCGTATTTCAAATGTATTGTATTTTATTGCTGATTTTTGACATAATTTTCTTGTTTGAATTAAGACTTGCACAAACACCGGACAGGCAATAGTTTGTCTGCAAGTTTTTGTCGCTTTCGTTTGTACTGAGTTGTTGTTTTGACAACTAAAACTAAAAACGTTATTTGTCACTCACGGTTCAGAGTACATCACGTTAAAATTGAAATTCTGTTTGCAGCAATGGTCGTGTATACATGTACATGTACTTCATCAAATTTAAAAATACTTTATTGTACGTATACCAAAGACGTATATCTCAGTGTTAAAATCAGAAATATGAGGAGTGCGATTAGCACGCCTGGACTATCCCAGGAGTGTGATTTGCAGCACGCCTTGCATTTACAAAAATGAGGCCCTACAGAATGCTGTTTTTTTCTTATATCCCTTTATTTCCTGTAAGCATTTCTACGCACTGTCTTCGTCTTGTAGCTTCTGCAACTCTGTTTTAAAATGCTCTAAATACTCTTACAGTTTTTTTTTTCGGGAACTGCATTATCTAAAAAATTCCAATTTTCATCATGATCTTACTGTTTTGGAGGTAATGTATCGGCTTGTCTCTGCGCTGTGATGCTGTGCAGTTGTTCTTGGTATACGTAGTCCGGCAATACGATTTGTTGTTGTAAACACTCTCTGTTGAAATTCACTGTGGATTGTTACGTCTGCGCCAGAGCCGTTTTCTCGCAACCCAGACTGCTTCGTGCCAGCAAGTCTGTCACTAACTCGCGATTTTCAATGTTTTAACGCGATTCATACTCTTAACTTTGGTGCATACTTTTACACTCACTGGCATCTACAAGCTTAAGGTTGTGCAGGTCTATTTCTTCTTGTTCGTGGGTAATTTTGTAGTGCTTTCAACAGACTTGGACAAGTTAGTTCCCAAAAAGTCCTTGATCTTTTTTTTAAGACATGAATGTCTCTTCTGCGGGCATGAGGTTTCACTTCTAAAGTTTGCTGCCAGCTTGTACTTCGTCGTTTCTAATCCAGTACTTAAGTTTCACTTCTCTGTAAGTTAACGTTAAGTTGTCCCCATGATAAACCACCTCAAGTAAGTACTTCTTAAGGGTTAACGACAATTTTACTGTAACCGTTGGCAATCAGAAGACCGGCTAGCCTAGTGTTACACTAATGACATGTCAATTTTACCTTCTACACATAGAATGTGAGGTTTCTGTGTGTTGGAATGATGTGTTATCAGTAGCTTGTGGAAGTGTTAAAGCGGATGCAATCTATTTTGAATAAGTAAACTCGTCTTTTGAGTTTTAGATAAAAAAAATCTGATCTTTTTTTGTTTTTATTTTTACAGGTTTCGGTTGGAAACATTCATATTTGTTATGAAGATAAGGTATTGTACCAAAAAAAACACGCTTTTTGGTCTAGCTTTCAATGCTTTTTAGGCCGTAAAAAGCAGCTGCGAGTACCTATAGATATAATGTGACACAGACAACCCGGAAGTTGTGGAGAGCACGCGAGAAGTGCAAGAGAAACACGTGGCAAAGCGGTACGCGTATACTGATTGCTTCTCGAATGCTCTGCAACGTCCAGAGGTTTATACGTGCAGACGTTGAAACCAGTATCAGTCTCAGTACCACGTAAGTTACTTGTAAACTATAACAATGCACTGTTGTTAGCAAAGCAAACTACCTGACCTGACCATCTCATTTATTGAATTACTATTTTCTACATCTGTATATTCAACGAGTACAAACAAACAATAAAAACTTGTAATGCAGTTTTGGCACCTTTTTGGTTTTTGTTAGTTTTATATGCGCTTTTTTACAGATAGTAGTGACAAAGGTGGGGCTTAAGGATGTGATTACTGAAGGTGTGAAGTTAACAGTAGTTTGGAAACTAGAGACATTCTGAGACAGCGGAAAGTTCAAAGAAGATCATTTGTAGAGAGACGACTTTATAGTAAATAAGTATTGTTCTTTTAATTAACACTAGATAAGAATATTTTGGAAGTGTACTAAACTACAAAAATTGGTAGTTTCGAAATTAAGTTTATTTATGAGAATGAACAGTCAAGATGAATTTTCTAGTAAAGATGGAACGGCAGTTCTACATGTACAGTTCACTGCAATTAAGATAGCACAAAGTTTCTTGACTTGAGTTCACGTGCGACAGAAATATATGCAAATAATCTGTCGTTTTAGACTCTTTACAAAATCCTCTAATATTCTTATCATCTTTAGTTTAACGTTGATATATATTTACATAACTTTTTAGTATTTCATATTGAAGTTAACGAATTTTACGATCAGCGTTTGTTAATTTAGGAGACGATAATGTTTGTTTATTCCCCCTTTTGAATTTCAAAAGAGTTGGTTAGGCGCTCGTTGTTTGTAGGCGGCACAGAGGTTTGGCTTTGAAATAACCTAGTCCATGAAATTTAAAACGTATTTATGATTTTCTACAACGATAATAAATTCCTCTGAGTTTCTGTTAGCTACGTCGTCACTGATCATAATTAAGCTTTTTAAGTTTTTTGGAATGCTTGGCTCAAGCTGTCACAGTATCTTCATTAATTTTATCATTAATTGCTGTACATCCCTGTCATTTTGTGCAGTTTGTTAATGTCGTTACTGTGACAAAATCGTGACTGCCATAACCTTGCATCACTGTCATTTGGTACAATTTTGTTACTGCAATCACTGCCATAGTACTGTCTCTGCCACCACCTTGCATCACTGTCTTCTAGAACAGTTTTGTTATTGCCACCACTGCCACTAGTAGTATTGTCTCAGCCATCAGTTTTTATCACTGACATCTGGCTTGTACAACTCTGTTACTGCCAAAACTGCCATAGTATTGTCTCTATCCTCATCTTCAATCACTGTCATCTAGACTTTCGTCATTGCTGCGGTACATGTATTGTCTCTTCCATCAACTTTAATCCTTATCATCTAGTTGAACTTTGTTAGTACTATCACTGTCATAGTATTGTCTCTTCCGTCGTATTCCATCACTGCAGTTAGTTTTAGCTTTGTTTCCGGTAGCATCACAGTACCGTCACTGAAGAACAAACAGTCAAATGTAGTAAGTTTTGTAACCCTTGTGTAGGCATCTGCATGTTCTGTGTAGCAGTTGTAATCATTTTGAACAAGTCGTACATTTGCACATGGTAGTTTCTGAGTCAGATATATTTTATTAACTCAGGTGACATCCACAAGTTGTCCTTTTGTAGTTGGGATCACACTGAAGAACCTGGCTGCCGAGGTAAATTTGACCTTGGTCGTTTGAATGAGTTCGTCACTTCAAAAGTGTCAAATGATATCTTGCCTGGTTCTTGTTACATGCATTTCTTCATCCATTCTCTATAATCAGCTGGGGAGAAGTTTGCACATTGTATTATAGTAGATATTTTGGAGAGGCTGATTAATTGGGCTATTCTTACAACCAACTACTGTATTTTAGATATTGTTACTGCTAAGAAAAGAAAGATACTGACAAATATGGTGGAAATGTAGGGGTTAAAACCAAAAATGTTTTTTTTATTGCTTAATAAATGTTTCATTTTACTTTTGAAAAATTTGATTAAACGAAAACTCAATTTACTGTACTGAAAGAAAGAATAACTACTTTTTCTTGTTTTTAATAATCATGTGATGAAATCGTTAAAACTACCATTATTTTGCAATCCTTGAAAACAAGCAATTCCTTTTTTCTTAAAACAAAACTAAACTCTTCTACAAATTTAAATAAGATTTTACTAATGACAGGAGTTATTTTTTTCACAGACAACAGATGAGTTTTGGAAACCAACCGTTGTAGACGCATCTGTAAAAGTCGTACATAAGGTGTGTTATGAGAAATCGTTAAGATTATTTGAACTGGGTACTACAAGTTAAGGTTAGGTGAGGTTTGTGTAAGAACTGTGAATGGCTGAGGGTGGTGTTACTTCATACAAGTTTTGTGCGGATCATACAAAACCAGGAAAATCATGGAATTTTTCAACTTCAGTGGTTTTGTGGGCATGGAATGTCATGGAACTTTGATTTAGGTCAAGTGATGTCGTGGAAAATGAAACTACTGTACAAGAATATCGGTCAGTTTACTTTTATTAACAAAAAACTCGATCTAAACTACCTACGCATCGAAAGCTAAATTCCTCATGAAGATCAGACTTATGGGTAAATATATATCCTAAATTTCCTAACGACTCTTTATTTTATTTTTTGAACTTGGTTACTGTTTGAAAACAAAACAATGGCATTGAAATCGAGAATAATATTTAATATCGCCAAGAAAAATATGGCCAAATAAAGTCATGGAAAACTGTCTAAGGGCATGGAAAAAGTACCGTAGCATTCCGAAAGTAGTAACGACCTTCCGAAAGTAACGTCAGTTTTCAGAGGCTGCTAACGCAAACCGAATGTAACGACCCCCTCTTTAAGGAAGCTGCTGTATTGTACCACCCGCTTTAAGAAAGGAGAGTAATCGTTAGTGCCCGGCAAAGTCACTGGACAATCGATAAGGGCGCGCTTGAAAGAATTTGGGTTCAAGGTAGAGGGATAGAAATTCCATACGTATACGAAGTTACCATCGTAAAACGCTTTAAAGCACTGCGCGAAGAGTTGCGAGAGAAGATCGTCGAACTAAAAACCAGGAGGGAGGATGGCACCGTGTAATAATAACACAATAAAGAAACCATGGCTTTCCCAAATGTTCGGCTGTGCCATGCTCATTTTTTTACGTTTACAAACAGAATTTGGTATCCGAAAGTAACGACCCCCCGAAAGTCGTCATCCCAGGGGCTGCTATCACTATTCAAATACCGTAGAATTCCGAAAGTGCCTCGTTACTTTCGGATTTTTACGGTACTGGAATTGTGATGGATATGTTAGTAATGGTGTTGGTGTTGGTGACATGCTAGTTTTAAACTATAGTCGGACGTATTTTTTCATATCAACAGCTTGTAAGTCTGGAGTTTCTGTCAGTTTACTGGAACACACAAGTGGCACCTTCAGGCTTCTGTGAAAGCTCTGCAGACTGGAAGGCAAGTGATGCATTTCATGAGTCTTTTCTATGACAGGCCCGAAATACTTGAGGATAATTAGATACAATATATAATGTGTCGTTAGTTGAACAAAGTTTGCTAGTGGTGTTACGAATGCTCTACAAATGGTAAATCTTAACTAGTGTGTTGTAGTTTTATAACGTTAGGTACTAATGTTTTGTTGATTTGAAATTTCGAAACGTTTTCCTTCGTTTTTTTTAGCAATAACATACAGTTCTTAAGAACGCGTTACACTACAAGTATCGATGTCATGTCATGTTATGTTATGTCATGTTATGTTAATGTTATGTCATGTCATGTCATGTTGTGTTGTGTTGTGTTATGTTATGTTATGTTATGTTTTGTTATGTTATGTTACATCATGTCATGTCCAGTTGTGTTGGTTATGTCTTTTAGCAAACAATTCAAACTTGTATTATAGATATAATTTTTTCATGAGTAGTTCCTCTGCAGCCAAATTAACATACCACCAAAAAACGCGGGATATTCTCGTTTGTAACGCCTTTTCTAAAATATTTGACAAATGACCTGTAGACTTGTAGATAACAGCATAAAATTAGAAGTGTTATGTTAGTCATTTGGACATCATCTCGTTGTTAGAAAGTTCTTTGTGTTTGGAGCAGGGAGGGTACAGTGTGTTAAAGGTTATAGGTAAAGACACCTTATTTGTTGAGGGTAAGAGCGTTACATCCATAGGAATTCCCTTCTCATGTGGCCCTTGCTACAACACCGGGTTTGCCCTACTTTTTTCGAGAAGTGTGTGGCGTCTTTTTTCAATTCCCCTGAGATAGCATTTGTTTTAAAATTTTACTTGTCTTGAATTGTAGGCTTATATTTTGCACTTTACGGTACCTTGCTAAAGATACTGTCAGTATAGTCTGGACTACAGTATTTGGCAATGTGTGTACATCTTGAATTTCATTTTCTTTCTGAAAACTCCCGAGTAGTTCTGAATGCCAGGCTGATTCTTGTAAAGCACTAAAGTTAATACCAGGATCATCAGCGAGTTACTTGTAATGCGCTGTTATAGACGCAAAATTTAACAATTTTTAAGAAACACTAACAGTTGTGGTACAGTTGACTCTCGAAATCTTGAACCTTCATTGGGAAATGTAAAGACATTCAAGGTCTCGAATTAGCGGGAGATTTGAGTTATCGAAGGTTTTAGTTGTTGAGAGTCTACTGTATATATTTGTAATGGTTTGTGTAATTGGTGAAGAGTGACACCGTTGCCGAAACTATTCATGTTTTTGAAGGCTAACCACATTTGCCTTGATCACTGCAGAGCAAGATGCAGAATGGAATTTCAGAGAAAGGCTACACGCCTGAACGGTTTCAATATAGTAAGTCAGTCTAAACAGAAACGTTAAATTTGAAAGTTGTTGAGGTTCATGTTTAAGTTACATAGTCATAAGCAAGCCGTGGAATTTCGAGGTGACGATTGTTCCTTACGGAACCAAAAGTCCGTTACCTCGGCCTTGGTCAGTTACATTAACATACTTAGTTGTTACCTCAATGCAAAATATTTAGATCCGACATTCGTCTTAAATGAAAGTTTTTTTTTACCAAATTCGATTCAGTGGTCGATAAACAACCAATGTGTACCTTCCAAGGAGGAGAGGTTTTCACGGGAAAGTTGAATTGTCAGAGAAAAAAAATCGCGCGCAAGTTCATCGGGACATCGGGCCCGAGAATTGGGGGGAAAGGCTTGTGTTCCCCTAACCCACCTGCTCCGCCGACCTTGTTCTACATACATTAGAAGAAGAAAACAATTTTTAAGAAAATTGCTGCTTGTCTTGTGGACTTGGTCTTTAATACGAAACTAGAGCGTCGGTGTTTTAAGTCGTTTTGTGATTTTGTAAGCAAATTCTCGGTTTTCTCAAAACTTAGCAGCTGTTTGAATAATTTAACTTAATAAATTCGTAAAATAACTCGCATTCAGAAGTTTTTTTTATGTTTCTCTTGTTCTTAATCAGAGGTGCTTTGTGTTAATAAGAAAAGTGCCACAAGGATCAAGAATAACTTCGTTTTTATTACAAGATAGACACTGATTTCAAAATTGATACTTGCCTCACGGCACAACTTGATAGGATCTTTCTCCTTTCAGTTTAAAGAAATTTATTGATTCTCAGATCAGTAACCTTTGTTCTTATGATCTTTTTATATTAGTTCTGAAGCCCCTTTCAGCAGAATCCCACGTGATCATGGACCAGACAACTCAAGTTGTCTTAGACACACCAAAGGTAAAGGAGAATTTTGTTTGTATTCTTCTCTTAGAAGTAATTTTGTATCATTTTTTACGAACTAGTTAGTTTTTAGGTTCATTTTACGTTGCTAAAACATTTACATTTATGATTAGAATGTTGAGATATGTTTTTACATGTAAAGATCAAAATGTGTCCGTTTGCTTTCTACTTTGAAAACTGATTCTGGACGTATATACGGATAGTATCATATACTATCTTGATTTGACATCATTTAAATGTTGTTTTTTTATCTGGGCATCGATTTCTCACCGAAATAAACTGTAAAGTTATAGTTAATTTAATTTGTCTAATAAATTCAAGTTCTCGAAGCATTCACTAAGTTTGTCACGCGCTTGCTGGACCGTTGGAGCCTTGTACGAGGATCGCCTAATTTTGACTAACAATGCAATGCGCGCGCAAATCAAGATCATTATTGTGGAAAACCTAAAAAAACATGTTATTATACCAACCTCATATTAACGCAATAGCATGAAATGGCTTGACATGCGCGGAAGTCATTGAGCTGTGTTGGTACGCCCACCAAAACGCGTACTAGTCTCATGCACTGTAAGCACTCAGTATTCTTATCTCGGCCTTGAGTAATGACTCTACTAGTCTGAGTTCATGCTGGGCTCGTTTATTTACCTTCTAATCTTCGTACAATGAAACCATGATTATATAGATACCTTTTGTTAAGAATTGATGTAGACTTGGGTTGTTTTGTTTTGTTTTGTTTCAGATGCTCATTGAAGTGATTCAGCAGGAGTTGTCACTATCTCTCTCACACATTCAGGTTAGGTGAACATCCAGGTTAGGCAATTATTTAGATTCGCTGATCATTCAGGTTACGTGTAGGTGGGCATTCGGGTTAGGTTATCATACAGGTTAGGTGATATTTGAGGTTAAGTGGTCATTCAGGTTAGATGTTCATTCAGGTTAAGAGATCGTTCAGGTTAGGTGACCGTTGATGTTAGTTAAACATGAGGTTAGGGGTCCTTCAGATTAGGCGGTTATTAACATTAGGTGATATTTAAGCTTGAATGATCATTCAGGTTCGTTGATCATTGAGGTAAGGTGATGGTGATTCAGGTTAGGGGATTTTTCAGATTTAGTAACATGCATTCAGGTTAGGTGGTCTTTCAGGTTAGGTAATCATCCAGGTTAGATCGTCATTCAGGTTAGAAGATAATGGTTCAGGTTAGATGGTCATTCAGGTTAGGTACTGCAATCATTCAGGTTAGGTGGTCATTCAGGTTAGGTGGTCATTCAGGTTAGGTGGTCATTCAGGTTATGTGGTCATTCAGGTTATGTGGTCATTCAGGTTAGGTGGTCATTCAGGTTAGGTGGTCATTCAGGTTAGGTGGTCATTCAGGTTAGGTGGTCATTCAGGTTGGGTGGTCATTCAGGTTAGGTGGTCATTCAGGTTAGGTGGTGATTCAGGTTAGGTGGTGATTCAGGTTAGGTGGTCAGCCAAGTTAGGTGGTCAGTCAGGTTAAGTGGTCATTAAGGTTAGGTGGTTATTCAGGTTAGGTAATCATTCAGGTTAGGTAATCATTCAGGTTAGGTGGTCATTCAAGTTAGGTGGTCATTCAGGTAAGATGATCATTCAGGTAGGTGATGTTGATTTAGGTTAGGTGGTGTTGATTCAGATAAGGTGGTCTTTCAGGTTAGGAGATACCTTCCAACGGAATTCCCCCTGTCACCCTAGGTAGGTTCGGATATCCTAATGTTCATTACCTTATATTTGTCGTTGTTGTTTTGTGGTATTTTCTTATTATAATGATTGTTTTCAGTTCCAGAATATGATGGAAATAATAGATTCGTTCCAGTTGATGGCTGTCAACGAACTCTACCGCAAGTACCAACCCGACAAGACGGTAAAGGAAGATCCTAAAGCCTGGTAGGTAGCCTGCGTTTTGAATAGTATAAGAGTAACGATTGTTTTTGTAAGTTGCTAACCACTATTATACATTATTTATTAGTTATTAGTTACTGTTTATGAATAAACATCTGTATGCTAGTCTACTGATATACGTATGAGGCAAAAGTGATCTACTTGTGATTTTGAATTGTTTCTTCCTTTTTGAGCTTCTTTTAAGTACGGCTGGCTCTTGATAACTCGAACTTAAGAGAAAATCGACTTCACAGTGGTTTCCTAATTAGTCGTGCGCGGAACAAGGTCAGGGTTTCAGCTGGCAGGCCAACACACGATTTGTAAACATTGCAGGTTCGGTGAAGAAGATAAAAGTTCGATCATTTCTGGAGGAAGATAACTGATGAAACTTAAGTAATGTCGTGCAGAGTAATGCAAACAAAACTGTTTTAATCTGCACATGAAGGTGACTTTTCTCGATTTATAAAACTGTTTTGATCTGCACATGAAGGTGACTTTTCTCGATTTATAAGGATAATTTCTATCAAATACCGACTTAAATAATTACCTGATTTGCTTCCCAGATTTTGCTGACACGTAGTCTATTTACTTGTTAAGATTTTATGGCAAGACGGTTTAGTAATTGCTACTCTTTGTTAATATTATCAGGTGGTTGTACAGCTTCACGGCAATTCGTGAGGAGAAGATTCGCTCTTGGTCGTGGGAAAGGATTAAAGGTCACAGGTTAGTTGGAAGATAGGCTTGGTTGAGTCAGCTAAATGATTTCTTACGCTGTTAAAACTGAAACCAGAAGAATTACTTGCAAAGGAGCTATCAACCACAGAAAGACGTTCAAACAGACGAATCGGAGTTACTGATTTTATTGTAGTGCTGTATAAACCATAGGAGTGGCGTAGTTTGATGAGAACTGACAGCGCTATAACAGCGACGTGAACTGACAGCACTGTGACAGCGACTTGAACTGACAGCGCTGTAACAGCGTTGTGAACTGACAGCCCTGTAACAGCGACGTGAACTGACAGCGCTGTAACAGCGACATGAACTGACAGCCCTGTAACAGCGATGTGAACTGACAGCCCTGTAACAGCAATGTGAACTGACAGTTCTGAAACAGCGATGTGAACTGATAGCACTGTAACAGCGATGTGAACTGACAGTTCTGTAACAGCGACGTGAACTGACAGCGCTGTAACAGCGACGTGAACTGACAGCGCTATACAGTGTAACAGCGACATGAACTGACAGCCCTGTAACAGCGATGTGAACTGACAGTTCTGTAACAGCGATGTGAACTGACAGCCCTGTTACCGCGATGTGAACTGACAGCCCTGTAACAGCGGTGTTAACTGACAGCGATGTGAACTGACAGCCCTGTAACAGCGATGTGAACTGACAGCCCTGTAACAGCGATGTGAACTGACAGCGCTGTAACAGCGATGTGAACTGACAGCCCTGTAACAGCGACGTGAACTGACAGCCTTGTAACAGCGATGTGAACTGATAGCACTGTAACAGCGATGTGAGCTGACAGTTCTGTAACAGCGATGTGAACTGACAGCCCTGTTACAGCGACGTGAACTGACAGCACTGTAACGGCGATGTGAACTGACAGCGCGGTAACAGTGCTGTACAAACTAGTGGCACAGTGATGTGAAATGACAGCATTGTAACAGCGATGTGCACTGACAGCGCTGTAACAGCGATGTGCACTGACAGCACTGTAACAGCGATGTGAACTTATAGCGCTGTAACAGCGATGCGAACTGACAGCACTGTAACAGTGCTGTAATAACTTGTGAAACAGTGATGTGAAATGACAACACCGACGGCACTGTTACAGCGCTGACAGTTTACATCGTATCCCAATGCTGTTACTTCCATTTCTGTCACATCACCGTCAATACCCTCACTGTCTTAGCGATTTCAGTCTTGCTGCTGTTACAGAGCTGTAATTGCCATCGCTGTAATAGTACCAACCATGTCATCTCTACTGTCACCTAATTTGCTGCCACATCGCTTTTAAAAACCACCGCTGTTACTTAAGAAATGGTCCATGCTCAGCGTGCGTCTATCAAGTTATGGATGCACGCGGGAAGTTAGCAGCGTTTGAGTGGCACGAGGCGAAGCTTCAACATCACTGTTACAGTAATATTAATTATCGCTATTGCACCACTATCAGATTCTAGCCGTGTACCGTATCTACCATAACTACTAAAGTGTTCACTGTTTCTGTTGCGACATTTAACATGTGATAAGGAAGCACCTAGGAAATATACTTGTTTGAAGGTTTCCTGAACGATTTCTTGTAGAGAAAAGTACCGGAGATACAAGACATTGTACAAGATGAAGCTGAGTGGTTTGGATGAACACGATAAAGTGTCAGTTCTCGAAAAGATTCAGGT